>CM044892.1:40007340-40059840 GCA_024500025.1 Syzygium aromaticum
ATAATTCAAGATTGGTTCATGTTGAGGTCCCATTTCTTTCTTAATAATTTCAAGCAAGGAAATTGACTCCATTAGCTCTTAAACATTAACTCAACATGTAATATCATCCTTAGACTATTTTTAAATATTTAATGTAGTTCTTAAACTTTCAATTTGTTCCATTTAGTTCATCATCTTTCCATAACAAATTCAATCTTTTGATACTATTCACAATTTTTTATAATTTCAAATTTACCCAGATTTTAGAATATCTTTTTATTTCAAGCATTTTCGTGGATCAACAAAAAATATGTAATCTTTTTATTACCTTTTAATCTTTTTTATCTTTTAAAATATCATGATATTTTCATTTAAGTAAATTTGAACTTATGATCTCTACAATAGTAAAAGTAGAAACTAATTTAGAGTTGTATTGGAATAATATTTCTATTTTTTAAAGTCTAAGTGTTTTCTTAAAGATATTTGGAAACTCTATTAATTTATCTATAGTTACCCATACTTATATAGATCTTGTTCCTAATTTTTGGGATTGATAAAATTTTCAATCATGTGCGCTTTGTGTTTTCTAAAATACGGAACAAGATTTAGATTTAGATTAATATATGTACAAATATCTATGGAATGCTTAACATCTTTTCTAGATATCTATACATAGACATAAAATGGCAAGACTATCACCCAATACAGCTCTAAAGAAGTTTCTACTTTTACTATTACAAAGATCATAAGTTAAAATTTACTTAAGTGGAACTATCGTAATATTTACAAAACCCAAATAAGTAAAGGGTAATAAAAAAGATAACATAATGAAAATATATTCTAAGATCTGAGTAATATTGCAATTATGAAAACTCGTTAACAACACCAAAGGACCGAGTTGATTTTGTTATGAAAAGTTTAGGGATTAGATTGAACAAATTGAAAGTTTAGGAGCTATATTTAATATTTAAAAATAGTTTAAGGATTACATTGAACGAATTAAAAGTCTAAACAAATCGAAATGTGGACAAAAACTGTTGGGAAATCAAAATGTGGTTCTTTGTGTGTATGTCTATTGTATTTCTTTTCATCTAATTGATTTAAATTGGTAATCACTAAAAAAAGTTAGTAATTAAGGAATTGCTAACCAATGCGAATAAAAGTTGATAAAAAATTGGTAAGTTAAAAAAAATAACTAAATTTTAGTAAGTAACTCAAATTGGTAACCCAAAACTAATGACTAATTTAATATGACAAAAGTTGGTAGGTCACTCTTATTTAGATTGTAAATTTTTATAAGATTTAATAAATCGAAACTTTAGTAAGTTATACAAAGACAAGTTTGTAAATTTGTTCAAAAGTCCACAATTTACAAAATAACAAAAAAAATTGGCAATTTTACAATAGTATTGGTAAGTAACCAATAAGTTACTAATAGTATTGGTAGTAATGTAACATAAAAAAAAGCTGACGAGTGATGCTAATTTAGATCGGTAATCAATAAAAAGAGTTAGTAAATATGGAGTTGCCAACCAATGCGAATAAAAGTTGGTACCTTAATAAATAAAAATTGGTAAGTTGAAAAAAAAGCAATCAAACTTTGGTCGGTAACTCAAATTGGCAACCCAAAGCTACTGGCTAATTTAATATGGCAAAAGTTTATAAGAATCTAATTTACATAGGTAATTTTTTTTTATAAGAGTTAGTAAATTTGAAACGTTAGTAAGTTATGCAAATAAAAGTTTCTAAATCGTTACAAAAGGTCGTAATTTACAAACTAACAAAAAAGTTGGTAATTTTATGAAAAGGGTCGGTAAGTAACTAATAAGTTGTAGGATAAATCCACCACCATTTTTTTTTTTTTTTGCAATAGAGATGAGGAGATGTCATAAATACAAAATACTAAGTACAACAAAGGGAAGGATCGGTTTGAATTGCGTGTCCACAGCCCCTCCCACCTTCCAATTTACAAAGAGAGGACAATTAGGGGACAATTGTTCTCAACAATCAACAAATTTCGACCAGAAAGAACGATTCAAATTGCATCTAATGTGTTAAAACACACATGAATAGGATGCTGATCATGACTCCGCCTGTTTAAATACCCATTTATTGTAACCACGAAAATCCCTCACCGTAGAAGTTAGTTCTTGTATCTTTAATGTCGCTACATAACAACAATAACAATAGCAGCCGATCATAGTCATAGTGCTCAATTCGCATTAGATCTCTTCGAAGAGTTTACATCTCTCCTTGTCCTCTCTCACCCTCGACGTCTTCCTCGATCTCTTCCTTCCCCTTCTAACTCAAATCTCTCGCCCTTGATAGATGCATCTGAAAGGTCCTGGTACAAGTACGACGTGATCCACCCAAAAGCCACGTAAGAACGTGACCCTTTTGTCCTTTTGACCAGTCTTCACGCTTGAGTTCTTCAAGGTCGAATTTCGAACCACATCACCAAACATCATTAGACGAGCTTGATGCGTTTTAAGTGTCACGCCCCGAATCCCTCGACACGCAACATCCCTACCTCGGTCGATAAGCTGCGACGTCCCAGGAAGCGTCGCCGACCCACGCCCAAATAGAGATCAAGCACATGCGAAAGCAATAAATAAATAAACCCTGACACAACCGATATGAGAACCAGGGCAGCAAACATCATATAAGAAAATAATTATACATTTATATTACTATTAAAAACCATTTGTACAATATTTACAAGTACAACAAAAGATACAAACAAACGGTCAGCAGTCACCGGGTCAAAAGGGGGCAGGGACTGGTATACTGTCGGATCTGCATCGAGATCCCAAAAAGGTGGCGGTGGTCTCTCCATCTTCACGGCCGGGGGTCTGAAATGTTTCGGTTTACACAACCGTGAGACGAATTTCAGCGAGTTCAACCCCTAAACCTAGACTAGGCTAGCATGCAATCTCCTGACTGGAAACAAGCATTTAAAACCACAATACAACAATAATCACACAAACACCAACCCTGCAGGTTAGACCGTTTAATAAATAATAATCACAACACATGCTCACGCACCGAGTTTCACACTCTCGCATACTAATCAATGCATGTTTATGCATGCAAATGTCGTTGACATGTCATGCGCATTTCTCTGGCCCACTGGCTCACACTGGCACACTTACCCAATTCATTATTATTTATTACTACTCGAGTCATCACTTTTTCACAGCCTGGTGTGTCTAGCCTACTCCAAAGTGCATGAGACGCAGCAACCGATCGGGCCCAGTGTCTATAGCCTGCTTCAAAGTGCATGAGGCGCAACACCGATCTCCATACACGTGACTAAAGCCTGCTTCAAAGTGCATAAGGCGCAACACTGACTCCTTGCGAACCAGAGCCTGCTTCAAAGTGCATGAGGATGGTCGCCTTCCGGACGTACCGGGCATCGTCCTGCTTCAAAGTGCATGAGGACGGTATCGACCCGAAGGTCCTTAGGTGATCGCACAACTCATTATTATCTGAACCCAGCGTAAAACGCTTCAAGGTATTTTAGGTGATCACATGCTCATGGCAGACACGCATTCTCGCACAATTTCATCACATGCCTCACTCTTGGCATACACAATGCGTGCCATGTTATGCAATGCAATGCACCACAAGCACCAATATAATTCAGACATCTAATGTCACAACACGTGCTTAATTGGCCCAATTAATACCGCGTGGCCCAATGTGCGATTCACGAATCAATCAACAATTGCGAGCCAAGCAATAGCCAATCTCACTCCACAAATTTAGCCACACAACATATGACATGGCAGTACACAGTCAATCACAATTAAGCACAAATTACATACAATCAGTCAACCCGGCATACCCGGTACTTTAACCAATGGGCTTCTAATAAATCCAATTAATCCAATTATCCTTCCTAAACAATTCTCATTGGCCTACTACAATTTCCGGATTACAAATTTTATCAAACAGTACACTAATCTTTCTCAACCAGTACCGATATTCCTAAACCAGTCCAAAAAAATCGCACTATCAGTCCTAATCCGGGTTTAGGAATTTCACTCACCTAATATAAGATCACAACGACGGGGAACGGCGGCCGATCACTGATGAACAATGAAACCGGCGGCGGAATTCCCGGCGAACGGCGTATGGATCGCAGCGGCCGGCGGTGTGAACAGCGCCGCGTGAATAGTACCGGTGTGAACAGTGCCGCATAAACAGTGCCGCGTGAACAGTGATTCTGTACGGACACTGTGCGGACAGCGGGAAACGGTGGCCGGCGCGACTGCCGTACGGCGGCGTACGGACGGAGACCGTAGGACACTATACGGACAGGTACGGTCGGCGTCGTACAGCGTGGCTGGACGGCTGGGTGGCGACGGAACGGCGATCGGAGCTCCGGCGAAGCTCCGGCGGTCCTATTTGTAGAACAAAAAAGAGAGAGAAAGAGAGAGAGAACGGGGTCGGGTGAGGCTAGGGGCTGAGGCGACTGAGGGGGAGTCACGGTGGCCGGCGGCGGCGGTGCTCCGGTGGCCGGCGACGAGCTCCGGCGAAGCAAAACAAGAGAGAAAAATGAGAGAAAGAGAGAGAAAAGGAGGAGAAAGCTGCTGTGGGGGCTGGTCTGCGTGAGTGAAGGTGAGGAGAGAGAAAACACAGTCCAACATGGTCAAATATGGCTGGCTTGGACCGCCACGTGTCGCCGATCCGCGGAAAATGCCCAAAACGTCCTTAATCCAACGGTTTTAACTAAATCCTATCCAAAACTCAGGGGCAAAAGGGTAAATAGGCCCAATAATTGAGCTGATAAGCACACCTAAATATCCCCAAAATCTTCCCATAAATCGGAACCAAAACGGGCCTAGGGGCAAAATCGTCATTTTCCCGGCCCCAGGGCGAAATTCCAATTTTCGCATATATGCGTTCCATATATGCGTGGCCAACATAATATGGCGTCGGATCCACGAAATTCACTTTCTAAGCCCTCGAAAATAATATTTTTTTTCAATTTTTGTCAAAATTCCAGTTTTTGTCCATAACAACTCCTGGTATGCATGGCCACCCAAAAATAGCATCGGCTTCGAAAAATAACCTCATTTGGCCTCGAAAAACAATGCTGGCGTCCCGGGGGGGCAAAATCGTAATTTTTCACCCCCGGACCAAAACTCCAGTTTTTTGCCAAACTAACTCCAAACATGTGTGGCCAGCGTAATATGACGTCAGATTTCCAAAATTTGTCTCTTAAGCCTCCGAAATGCGACATCGAAATCCGAGCCCATTTTCGTGATTAGAACTCGCTAAACTTTCAATTTCATGGTCTCTCACTAACGGGCGGCTGTTTAGAGGTGACGCGTATCGACCTAGGGCTACCCGTATCGTGATGGTCTCAATCATTAAGAGAATGAGAAATTATCGCTAGTTCCAAAGGTCGCGATCGTTTGGTTCAAGTTTAGGATTGGTTGGCCACATGTACCTTCGGTCTTGCAAAATCACCTGCGTCCCTACTGTACATCGTAGGCCTTGGCTAAACTCAATCCATTACTCTTTCCTAAGATCGACCCACATTGGCCCAAAATATTCTCTCAGCGTCTCTCATGATCGGTATCCATTTCCCGATAGGGTCCTCGGTCCACGTACCGTTTTCTAATTAACCCTACCCCTTTGGTTAGTATCCCGAGAGTGATCAGCTCTGGGCGAGACTTACTAAAATGAAATGCGAAATAACATCAGTTTCATTGATCCCCTGAATTATATCGAAATTCGGGCTGTTACAATTCTTCCCCCCTTACAAAAATTTCATCCTCGAAATTTGTAATCTACCCTTATCTATTCAAATAACTGGGGGTGTTGACGTCTCATGGCATCCTAACTTTCCCACATGGCACCTTCTGTTCCGTGGTGCTTCCAGACGACTTTGACCGTTGGGATCGTCTTGTTCCTCAGCACACGCTCTTTTCTATCCTCGATCCTGACTGGTCTTTCCACGTACGACACTTTGTCGTCCACTTCTATCTCCTCGTACCATAAGACATGAGTCGGGTCTGGTTCGTACTTCCTTAACATCGACACATGGAAAACACTGTGTACTTGTGACAGGTTGGGCGGTAAGGCAAGTCGATAAGCAATATCTCTAATCTTTTCCAAGATTTCAAATGGCCCGACATACCTAGGACTCAGCTTTCCTTTCTTGCCGAATCTAGATAATCCCTTCATAGGCGACACCTTGAGAAACATGTGATCTCCAACTTAAAATTCTAAAGGTCATCGTCTTCGATCGGCATAACTTTTCTGGTGACTCTGCGCTGTTCTGAGTCTGTCTCAAATGACCTCAACGGCTTCCACTGATTGTTGTACCAACTCCGGGCCCGTGATACTCTGTTCACCTACTTCATCCCAGCACACTGGCATCCTGCACACCCTACCATATAAAGCCTCAAATAGTGCCATCTGAATGCTCTGTTGATAGCTATTATTGTAGGTAAATTCCACCAAATGTAACTGTTCCTCCCATTTACCTTGGAAATCTATCACGCAGGCTCTTAGCATATCTTCCAGGGTCTGAATGGTCCTTTCAGACTGGCCATCTATTTGTGGATGGTAGGCCGTACTGAACTGCAACTTCGCTCCTAAGACCATTTGCAAACTTTTCCAAAAGTTGGCCGTAAACCTCGGATCACGGTCCGAAGTGATCGTTACTGGTATTCCATGCAACCTAACGATCTGCCTCACATACAAGTCTGCATATCTTTCCAACTCAAAATCCTTTCGCACAGCCAGGAAGTGTGCTAATTTAGTCAGTCTATCCACTATTACCCAAATCGAATCATGACCTCTCTGACTTCGAGGTAAACCTGATACAAAATCCATGGTAATATGTTTCCATTTCCACTCTGGGATTTTTAACGGTCTCAATAATCCTCCAAGCTTACAATGCTGTGCCTTCACTTGTTGGCATATTAGACACTTAGCCACATGCCTGGCCACATCCACCTTCATTCCATTCCACCAATAGTGCTGTCTCAAATTCTGGTACATCTTCGTACTCCCCGGGTGGATACTGTAGTTGCTTCTATAAGCCTCCGATAGGATTTCTTCCTTTAACTTTACATCATTCGGTACACATAGTCGCCCTCTAAACTTCAGAACTCCATCCTCGGACACTTGAAAGTCCGGTTTTCTTTTAGCTTTATCCATGTCGATAATCCTTTGGATTTCTGAGTCCGTAGCCTGTAGTTCCTTGATTCTGACCTGAATTTCCGGCTTAATCCTCAAGGCGGCCAGCAAATTCGACACATGACTCATCTCGAACTTAAACTCTGAATCCCTGAGTCGTTCCAATAAAGTCCACTCCTTGACCATTAGGTGCGCCAAACTAGACTTTCGACTCAAAGCATCTGCCACTCGATTGGCTTCCCAGGATGATACAGAATGTCGCAATCATAATCTTTTAGAAGCTCCATCCATCGGCGCTGCCTCATATTCAATTCTTTCTGTGAAAATAGGTACTTGAGGCTTCGATGATCAGTATAAATCTGGAATTTCTCCCCACACAAGTAATGTCTCCAGATCTTAAGTGCAAACACTATAGCAGCTAGTTCCAAATCATGTGTCGGGTAATTCATCTCGTACGGCCTCAACTGACGCGACGCATATGCTACCACTTTTCCATGCTGCATCAATACACAGCCCAATCCTCTTAACGAAGCATCGCTATAAATTTCGAATCCTCCTAGGCCAGATGGAATAATCAATACTGGCGCAGTTGTTAACCAGTGTTTTAATTCCTGAAAACTCCTTTCACATTTGTCATCCCACTCAAACTTCGCTTCCTTTTTAAGCAACCTCGTCATTGGCATGGCTATTGACGAAAATCCTTCTACGAATCGCCTGTAATAATTAGCCAATCCTAGAAAACTTCGAATCTCGGTTACTGATGTCGGTCTAGGCCACTTGTTAACGGCTTCAATCTTCGCTGGATCTACGGAAATTCCATCTCCAGAAACAATATGTCCAAGAAATCCTACTTTGTTGAGCCAAAACTCACACTTGCTAAACTTGGCATACAATGCATGTTCTCTCAAGGTCCGTAGCACCTCAATCAAGTGTAGTTCATGCTCCTCGGGGCTCTTAGAGTACACCAATATATCGTCAATAAAGACTATCACAAACTGATCCGAGAATTCTTTGAACACCCGATTCACCAAATCCATGAAAGCAGCTGGAGCATTCGTTAATCCAAAAGGCATAACCGTAAACTTATAATGCCCATATCTAGTCCTAAAAGCAGTTTTAGGAATATCCTCATTTCTGATCCTTAACTGATGGTACCCGGTCCTCAAATCCATTTTGGAAAACACCGAGGCTCCTTGCAACTGATCAAATAGATCATCAATCCTCGGCAGTAGATACTTATTCTTCACTGTTATTTGGTTCAGCTGCCGGTAATCTATACATAACCTCAGAGTTCCATCCTTTTTCCTAACAAACAGGACTGGGGCTCCCCATGGAGACGCACTAGGACGAATAAAGCCTTTGTCCAATAATTCCTGTATCTAGACCTTTAGCTCTTTCAATTCTGATAGGGACATCCGATATGGCGCTTTCGAAATTGGCTCTGTTCCTGGCGCCAATTCAATCACAAACTCCACCTCTCGTTCAGGCGGTAAACCCGGCAATTCCTGAGGAAACACCTCGGGAAAGTTGCTTACTACAAGTATATCTTCCAGCTTAGGCTCTACAACTGTTGGATCCATGACATTCACCAAATATCCTTCGCACCCCTCATCCAACAGCTTACTCACCTCAAGCGAGGAAATCCAAGAGATCGAGGTTCCTCCTCGGTTTCCCTGAAATACAAAACTAGGACCTCCATCCGAATTAAATTGGATCGTCCTGTCGCTGCAATCTACTATAGCTTTCTGTCGAACTAACCAGTCCATTCCAATAATCACATCAAAATCGAACATGGCTAATATTGCCAAGTCGATACTCTCTTCCTTTCCTCCAAAAATTATCTTATAGTTAGGACATCCAAAAGAAACTAGCACCCTATCATTTATAGGTGTCGACACGCAAAGCATATTCTCAAGCAGCACTGGTTTCATACCAACCAACTCAATAAACTGCTCTGAAACAAACGAATGGGTTGCCCCGGGATCAAACAATGCATATGCGGCATGATTAGACAAGGAAATCGTACCTGTGACCATGCCCGGCGCGTTCTCAGCTTCCTTGCGCGCCATTGCATAGACCCTTCCTTGAGCTGGCGGTCGTCCCTGATTAGCCGGTGGGGGAGGTCCGGCTTGATTTCCAGCTCGTGATGGCGGTACTCTGGACGGTCCTAATGGTTGCATCTGCGGGCAAGTGCGAATCTGATGTTCTAGGCTCCCGCACTTAAAGCACGCCCCATATCTACCTAACTGGGGACTCAGTTTCCCAATATTTCGCCTGGCTGGCGGGACAAATCGCCTATTCCCAGTCATAGGTCTCTTTCCCAAACGGCGATTATCCCTATTTTGAACAAATCGCGATCCCGAAGTGGCTGCCCTTTCCTGCTAATCTCGCTCCATGATCTGAGCTCGCTTATGCATTTCCCTATATTCTTTGATATCATGAGACAAAATCAGACTCCGAAGATTCGGTTTCAGTCCATCCCGGAATCTTCGCGCTTTATCCCTCGGATTCTCCACCATAGTCGGTGCAAACTTAGCTAATCTTGCAAATTCGGCCTCATATTGATCCACCGTCATTTGTCCCTGGTGCAAGCGCATAAACTCCATCAACTTCTTCTCTTGCGCATTGTCCGAGAAATACTTCTCATAAAAGCTTTCCATAAACACAGCCCAAGTCGGGGCCGTTCCTACAGGAAACACTCGGCTTTCCATGGCATTCCACCAATTATTGGCACCTTCCTGCAGCTGGTAAACTGCCAATGTTACCCTTTCCTCATCGGTGCACCCCAAAACCTTAAAGGTTTTCTCTAGTTCTTCTATCCATCTTGGCACAGCCTCGGGATCACCACGACCATGGAATTTAGGCGGCTTCAATTTCATGAACTGTTCTACTAACTGGGGCATCTGTCTAACCCCGGCTGGCTGAGCCTGTCCTATATTAGGTTGATTCTCATTCACAGCAGCAGCGGCTGCAGTCTCAACGGCTTGGGCTGCCACATTACCTTGCCCTTGAGCCTGCCTATCCAGCACATTCCCGATCCTTTCCAGCACCCTAAGAACTCCTTCCATACGTGGATCTTCCACGGGTCTAACATCAACTCGGGGGTCTACTGCGGCTCCCACATTGACTCCCAGGTTGTCCATTGCTCTCACTCGAGCACGACCTCCACCTCTGGATCCTCTTCCCGCACCTCTTCTAGGAACTCTTCCGATACCTCTTCCCTCGCCACTCATCTCGACTACTCGGTTCTAGCACTACCTGCTATAATTTAACGAAGGAATTAAAGACTTAAACCAATCTATCACAGTCTAAGTCCTAGGCAGGTATTAAACGACAATAAAACAATCACATGCGACTTAATAAAAACTAGCCACTCATCACCCAAGGGATTCATATACTCACCTCGGGTCCTGCTGCACCTGCAATGACGGGTCACACAATCACAATTCAAACACAATCACAGACTGTCAGGAGATGCATGTAGCACACGAGGTCACCCTAATGGCTACCCAGGTCTCATCGCTCCTTATCACTCCAGGCTTCGACCTAATTGGACCGAGCTAACCTTGCTCTGATACCAATTCGGAAAGGGGGATGTCACGCCCCGAATCCCTCGACACGCAACATCCCTACCTCAGTCGATAAGCTGCGACATCCCAAGAAGTGTCGCCGACCCATACCCAAACAGAGATCAAGCACATGCGGAAGCAATAAATAAATAAACCCTGACACAACCGATATGAGAACCAGGGCAGCAAACATCACATAAGAAAATAATTACACATTTATATTACTATTAAAAACCATTTGTACAATATTTACAAGTACAACAAAAGATACAAACAAACGGTCAGCAGTCACCGGGTCAAAAGGGGGCAGGGACTGGTATACTGTCGGATCTGCATCGGGATCCCAAAAAGGTGGCGGTGGTCTCTCCATCTTCACGGCCGGGGGTCTGAAATATTTCGGTTTACACAACCGTGAGACGAATCTCAGCGAGTTCAACCCCTAAACCTAGGCTAGGCTAGCATGCAATCTCCTGACTGGAAACAAGTATTTAAAACCACAATACAACAATAATCACACAAACACCGACCCTGCAGGTTAGACCGTTCAATATATAATAATGACAACACATGCTCACGCACCGAGTTTCACACTCTCGCATGCTAATCAATGCATGTTTATGCATGCAAATGTCGTTGACATGTCATGCGCATTTCTCTGGTCTACTGGCCCACACTGGCACACTTGCCCAATTCATTATTATTTATTACGACTCGAGTCATCACTTCTTCACGGCCCGGTGCGTCTAGCCTGCTCCAAAGTGCATGAGATGCAACAACCGATCTGGTCCAATGTCTCTAGCCTGCTTCAAAGTGCATGAGGCGCAACACTGACTCCTTGCGAACCGAGCCTACTTCAAAGTGTATGAGGATGGTCGCCTTCCGGACGTACCGGGCATCGTCTTGCTTCAAAGTGCATGAGGACGGTATCGACCCGAAGGTCTTTAGGTGATCACACAACTCATTATTATCTGAACCAATCGTAAAACGCTTCAGGATATTTTAGGTGATCACATGCTCATGGCAGACACGCATTCTCGCACAATTTCATCACATGCCTCACTCTTGGCATACACAATGCGTGCCATGTTATGCAATGCAATGCACCACGAGCACCAATATAATTCAGACACCCAATGTCACAACACGTGCTTAATTGGCCCAATTAATACAGTGTGGCCAAATGTGCGATTCACGAATCAATCAACAATTGCGAGCCAAGCAGGAGCCAATCGCACTCCACAAATTTAGCCACACAACATACAACATGGCAATACACAGTCAATCACAATTAAGTACAAATTACATACAATCAGTCAACCCGACATACCCGGTACTTTAACCAATAGGCTTCTAATAAATCCAATTAATCCAATTATCCTTCCTAAACAATTCTCATTGGCCTACTACAATTTCCGGATTACAAATTTTATCAAACAGTACACTAATCTTTCTCAACCAGTACCGGTATTCCTAAACCAGTTCAAAAAAATCGCACTATCAGTCCTAATCCGGGTTTAGGAATTTCACTCACCTAATATAAGATCACAACGACGGGGAACGGCGACCGATCACTGGTGAACAGTGAAATCGGCGGCGGAATTCCCGGCGAACGGCGTACGGATAGCGGCGGCCGGCGGTGTGAACAGCGCCGCGTGAACAGTGATTCTGTATGGACACTGTGCATTTATTACCATATCCCCCGCCGAAGGCATCCTAAAATCTCAGCCGAAACAAACAAAGAGTTTGAATTTTAAAGTCACTTCCAGGCAAGATGGTGAATGTTAAAAAATGCGCATAGCGGTGAAATTTTCTTCTTTCGGGCAGTCACAACAGAAGGGACCTGTTCCGATGAACCGGTCACTTTCTTCTGGGGGGAAAAGTATGGCCATCCAGACAGAGCAGAAACCAGAATTCGGCAAATTCATTCTAATCAGGAGGCTTCCCTCATGGCTGGTCTTTCGATGCGTTCATGTATTTTTAGCGTTGCCTCCACATGCTGAAAATTTTACGCGTAAGTCTGCTATAATGGATGCATATTGGAGTTGACAGAATTAGCCGAGAACCAAGGCAGCATTTAAAAAAACTAATAAACTCTAGTCAATATTAACAAACCGCGAAACACAAGTCCACATGAGCTGCATTGCACCCGTGAAATCTAAAGAAACCAGAAAAAAAAGCAACAGGACCAAGCCCTATGAAGGCGGTGGAAAAGAAACCGAAATACTTGTCTTTAGCTAGGGGTTTGTGGAAGCGTGAGATAGAGTTTGTTGCCTAACACTGCCCTCCGTCCTGTCTGTCTCCAGTCAATCTATACTGACTACACTGTCTTCACTACTGCTGCTTTCCCCTTCCCCTTGTTCCACGGCCGGTGCCGGTGTCGTCACGTGGAAGGTGCTCTCGATGTGAAAATCCCCTTGCGGGATTATACGCAGCTGGAAGGTCTAAAATTAAAAAAGATGAACAACTATGAGGTTGGTTGTTGACCAACGAAAACAGAGAAAGATGCATCCGTCGTACCTGAGAAAACTTTTGCCCTGGTTCGTTCATGAAATGAACCAAGCCCCTGATGAAGACATGGAGACGTCCCTCCGGGAAGACATGGCCCTCCACTCTGGCGATGTGGTGGTGGGTTTCCGGCTCCGTGGCGTCCAGATTTGCAATTTGAAAAATGCCGTTGGCATGCCTATGGCGGAAGGTCACCGCGCTCGCCGCCCGTAGAAGCGCAGTACATTTCCCCGCGAGTAGTCGAACAGGGCATAATAATGCCCTGCGAACAACAACGTCTTCCATGGGTGTTCATCCATGGCAGCGAGCGAGAGAGATTAGGGTTAGGGTTTGAGAAAGAAGGAGACGGAGAGATTTAGGGTTAGGGTTTGAGAAAGAGGGAGACGGAGACGGAGACGGAGACGGAAAGGTTAGGGCTAGGGCTCGAGAAAGAGTGGGGCGGTAGAAAGCGGAAGGTGGTTTTTTTATTTGGAATTCAACTAACCATTTTCTGTTCTGGGTAGAAAGACTAAAAGGCCCTTTTTTCTTTTCTTTTTCCAGTTCAGCCCTTCGTTTGATAATTTTTTTCGATCATTGAAAGCTCGAATACGGATTTTCAAGCGTCGCAACCACTAGCACACTAGAACTCGCGTCTCTGTCTTTCGCTTACTGCTTTGCTAAGACAAACTTAAAATGTTTACTTTGATGCAAAGATTGATCTCTTTGAGTGCCGACTCATTTAAGCATCTGAGATTACGACACATTGCTCTTAGAAGTTGATTAACCTCGCAGACACATTCACAAACGATGCTCTATGAAATGAAATACATAACTCTGGTCCAGATAATCGAGAGAGAGAATAAGTTTCCTTGGCAGTGAATAAACTCACTGTGCAGCTTAGCAAGAAATAGAAATGCAAAAGACCCAGAAGCCAGACCCACCCATCAACCCAAATTTTGGGTAGTTCTTCTTGTTATTCCGACATTAACCGCCAACAAAGGAATTTACCTATGGAGAAAAATGGACCAAAACAGGCCCCAATAAGAAATCAATAGTAACTTCACAATCACAGCAAAAATATACAACCATGTACCTACAAGTAAGACCCTAAGAATAAATGTCCCCATAGCAGATTCAAATTGTCTCTTGAGCTCAGCAATGTGTCGTATTTAAGCCCCTCTGCCTCACCATTTGGCAAATGCGAGCAAGGAATATTGAAATAGAAGCAATGAGTATTCCCTATCTGAATATTTGAACTGGCAACTAAAGCAACATTTAGTCCTTCGGCACCCCGCATTTCTCATCTTGCTGGTTTAAATTTACCGTTACTTGACCCACCCATCCATCATTATCTCACCAGCCACTCCGTAATCTAACAGAGTCTAGTTAATGACAGAAAGAAAAAGAAAAAAAGAGAGAGCACATGAGTTTGTAAACATGCGAGCCATAATTGCTTCCCACTTATTTATGGGATAGCAAAGGAAACAAATTGAGAAGAGATTGGAGTAGAAACCTGAGCATAAATCTAAGCAGCAGCCTCCAGCGACTCTCTCTCAGCACGTTCTCTAATCCTTCTCGAGTTCTGGCCTAAAATGCCGAATGAGACCCTGGACAGGCCAAGCTGCCACATCACCTAAAGCACATATTGTATGCCCTTCAATCTGCTTGGTCACCTCCTGCAGCATATCCATCTCCTCCAACTTTGCATTCCCAACTTTTAACCTTTCCATAATCATCCAGAGCCATCCTTTGCCTTCCCTGCAGGGTGTGCACTGCCCACAGCTCTCATGCTTATAGAAATAAGAAAGCCTTGCGATTGCATTGATAATGTTGGTGGATTTATCCATCACTATAACAGCTGCTATTCCTAGACCAGACTGGACAGCCTCAAGAGCATCATAGTCCATCAGCACATCATCGCAAATGTTCTTTGGGAGAAGCGGTCCAGACGAACCACCGGGTATTACTGCAAGTAAGTTGTCCCATCCACCCCTAACGCCGCCGCAGTGTCTTTCGATCAGCTCCTTCAATGGTATACTCATTTCCTCCTCGACTGTGCAAGGCTTGTTTACATGACCCGTCACGCAAAACAATTTTGTCCCCGAACTGTTTTATCTTCCAAAACTGGCAAATCAATCTGGACCTGGTCTGAGAATCGTAGGAGAAAGAGCCACAGTTTCAACATCGGTAACAGTGGTAGGACAGACATATAAGCCGGCATTAGATGGGAAAGGTGGCTTTAACCTTGGCTTCCCTCGTTTCCCTTCAAGACTTTCCAATAGTGCAGTCTCTTCACCACAAATATAAGCTCCAGCACCATAATGGATGTGGACGTCAAAATCATAGCCGGATCCACTCCCAACAGTCCAGCTTCATAAGCCTCTTTTCTGGCCCGTTCAAGATTTTTACGTTCATTTACGTATTCACCCCTTGTATAAATATAGGCAGCAGTTGCCCTCATTCCCACACGAGCAATTAAGCATCCTTCGAGAAGTTTGTGAGGATCGTGACGCATAACTTCCCTATCTTTCCATGTTCCCGGTTCACTTTCATCGGCATTGACCACGAGATAGGAAGGACGGCCTTCTGATACTTTTGGCATGAAAGACCACTTCAGGCCAGATGGAAAACCAGCACCACCACGCCCTCGGAGACCAGACTTCTTAATTTCATTCACAATCCAATCAGTGCCCTTTAATACCAAATCTTTTGCCCTGTACCAGTCACCACGTTTCATGGCACCTTTCAGGGAAGGGTCAAGCAATCCATACAAGTTGGTGAAAATTCGATCCTCGTCCTTAAGTCCACCAAAACGGGTTTTCTATGGAGGACGAGGTGGTGGTGGTGGTGGAGGCGGCAGTGGGTACTAGCAGTTTTGGCACCTTCAGTGCTGAATGACCTAACAGGCTTAACACCTATCCCTCACCTGTCGACATGCCTCCGAAGCAAAATCGTCTTTCGCAGAGAAAGTAGGCCCCTCATTGGTGCCTGCTAGAAGTAAGAAAACATGAATGACTCGACCTGAAGTAAATCGTGCATACAAAACTATCTAACCACATTACAAAAATCACCCCTAAAAAACCATTCAGCCTCATATATTAATATATGGCAGCGTCATATTCAGGTAATTCTGCTGATATTCATGAATCCAACTTATGCCATGAGAGCACATGGCAGTATATTCAGTTAGTTGCTTTGATAAATAAGTCAATAATTGCTTATTTTGTAAACATAGAGTGAAAAAACAAAAGCCTAGAGGATGGTGCGAAGACGACTTTGCATTCCAACGAGTCAACTTTTATGGATGAAACCGGATCAGAGTATCCAAAACAAAATAAGACGTTTTAACCCGAGAGTTCAGGAAACTGAATACTTAGAATTAGAGTATAACCTAAGAGAAACGGCACCTCGGCTCGCGACAAATTTAAACCAGGACTACATTAAGCTACTCAGCGTGAATATGCCAATTCGAATACGTCTCCTGGGTTCTCCTTTTCCAGTAAATCTCCAGGTTGTAAACCCAGAACGATCAAGAGAAGTGATGCTACCTCCTAACAAAACCCCTAAAAAATTGAAAAATGTCCACAAAGAAGGGGAAAAGAAGGAACGCTGAATCCCTTTCATTAGTCAGAACAATTCGCATAAACTCATACCCTCGAATCAAATTTGATCACTCACAATCACACAATCAAACCACCACCCCCCCCCCCCCCCCCCTTCAAGTTCGAGAATTTGATGCTTTTGTTTGACTACTCTTCTGATGCTAATATAATATAATTGCTTATGACGGCTCAAAATTAATCCCGATTTGTAATCCGACCTACGATAGAATTGCAATGGTAATCAAGGCCAAATTAGGAAAGTCCAGATTAGACTCTTTCCAACGGAATCGTGAGTGATGCAAAAAATGGAAATTAATTTCCCACGAGACTTGCTATTTCCTATTCGGAGAATATGTAATCCAATTGGAAGTCTTTTGTGATGCTACTGCGGACTAGGGTTCGCGGTCGTGGAGGGATTGGATTGGAAAAGAGAGGGATTGGGTTTATTTGTTTGAGAGAAAGTGTTTTCCGGACTTTCACCATTTTGTTCGTCGAAAATGATAAGTCAACCAAAAATACTTTTTGGTTAAGAAAAACATTCATGTATAAAATTAGAAAAGTGAATTTCCTAATCTAAGAAGGTGAAAATACTTTCCAGAATTGCTGATCTCAAATTTTTTAATATTTAATATTTAATATTTTCTTTTCTTTTCTTTTTTTTCTTTTTATTTTTCCTTCTTCCTCCCTCCGCCAATCACCAGAATTTGTGACGACCGACAACTAGCCACAAGCACTAACCGCTGACAATCGACCTCAAGCGAGGTTGAGCTCGCTAGATCCCAGAGAGCTAGAGGCTTGCCAGCCTCACTGCAGTGAGGTCAAGCTTGCCCAAGGTCGACGACCTTGAGCTCGTGCCTCAACCTCACCACTTCGACCTCGTTGCCTTGCGACCTAGCCTTTGAGCTCATGCCTCAACCTTGCCAGAGGCCAACGAGCTCGAGCTCCATTGAGGCCGGTGAGCTTGAGCTCACCTGTGGCCGTCGCTGTCCAGTCGCGATAGGGGAAGGAGGAAAAAGAAAAGGAAAGAAAAGAAAA
Organism: Syzygium aromaticum; assembly: GCA_024500025.1. Classification (NCBI taxonomy): domain Eukaryota; kingdom Viridiplantae; phylum Streptophyta; class Magnoliopsida; order Myrtales; family Myrtaceae; genus Syzygium; species Syzygium aromaticum. The sequence continues at coordinate 40,025,168 of CM044892.1, forward strand.
GAGAAAAAAGAAAATTATTAAAAAGTTCGATTTTTTTTTCCTGAAATAAAGTCATGAGATTGAAATTATTTCCAATGAAATCTAAACATTAGAAAATGATTTCAATCATATATCACCAAATAAAGGAAAACTAATTGTATTCTTGGAAAATGTTTTCCGGAAAATCATTTTCCTTAATCATCACTACAAAAAAACCGGTTTTTTGCCACGAAAATTTGCGACAAAAAAATTTTCGTTGAAAATTTGCGACAACTTTTCCAACAAATCCAAAAATTCGTTGGAAATTAGCGACAAAAAATTTTTCGTCGCAAAATTCGTTGGTAATTTGCGACGAAAGCTTTTTCATCGCAAAATTCGTTGGAATTTTGCGACGAAAAATTTTTCGTCCGAAAATTCGTTGGAAATTAGCGACAAAACATTTTTCGTCACAAAATTCGTTGGAAATTACCGACGACAAAATTTTCGTCGCAAAATTCATCGGAAATTTGCGACTAAAATATTTTTCCTTGGAAAATTCGTTGGAAATTCGTTGGAAATTTCCAACGAATTTTCCAACTAATTCAAAAAACACAATTGTTCGGCATATTGCGAATTTGTTGCAAAATTCGTTGAAAATTTCCAACGAATTTTGCAACGAATTTCTATTAAACCTTACTTTTCAGCATATTTAAAATTTGTTGCAAAAATCGTTGGAAAATTCCAACAAATTTTGCAACAAATTTCAAAAACACATTATTTTTAGTAATATTTCTAAATTTGTTGGAAATTTCGAACGAATTTTGCCACGAATTTCCATTAAACCTTACTTTTCAACATATTTAAAATTTGTTGCAAAAATCGTTGGAAATTTCCAACAAATTTTGCAACGAATTTCAAAAACACATTATTTTTAGTAATATTTCTAAATTCGTTGGAAATTTGCAACGAATTTTCCAACGAATTTCCATTAAACATTATTTTTCCTTATATTTGAAATTCGTAGCAAAACTCGTTGCAAATTTCCAACGAATTTTCCAACGAACTCCGAAAACACATTATTTTTAGTAATATTCTAAATTCGTTGGAAATTTCCTACAAATTTTGCAACGAATTTCCATTAAACCTTATTTTTTACGCATATTTTAAATTCGTTGGAAAATTCGTTGGAAATTTCCAACGAATTTTCCAACGAATTTATATTAAACATTATTTTTCCTTATATTTGAAATTCGTTGCAAAATTCGTCGGAAATTTCCAACGAATTTGGATTAAACCTTATTTTTTAGCATATTTCAAACTTGTTGCAAAATTCGTTGGAAATTTCCGACGAATTTTGCAACGAATTCTATATTCAGTACAATGATTTTTGTTTTTACTCACTTGGTTGGAAAATTCGTTAGAAATTCCAATGAATTTTCTAACGAAATAAGTTTCCAGGTCAATTATGTTTAAATATCGTTGGAAAAGTCATCGGAAATTTCCGATGACTTTTCCAACGAAAATAACTTAGTGCAATTATTGGCCAGAAATGTGAAATTCGTTGGAAATTTAAGATTTGTTGCAAAATTCGTTGGTAATTTTAAATTCGTTGCAAATTTCCAACGAATTTTGCAACGAAAATAAAAAAAACTTGTCTATATATTCGGCAACAAAGATTTCGTGTGTACCGAGTATTTTTAACTCAACAAACTCTCTTTGTCATCCTCCTCTTCGCCGTCCACCTCGCGGTCCTTCTCGCCGTCGCCGCCCTCTCCGTCCGCCTTGCCAGCCACATCAAATAATCACCTCGGCAACTGCGGTCAGTTTCTCAAGATCCGAGTAATCGCATCGAACCGCGCAAAAAATGCCAGGACAGAGTCCCACAACTCCGACTGGGTGTTGACGGCGAGCCTACGGCGGCTCTAGGTGCGTGTCCAGTAAAAGGTCTCCTAATCCAATAAAACGTTGCGATTCTCATCAAATTGTCAATACTTGGTAAGTTTTCTTGACACGATAATTTTCGTAAATTTTTTTAAGTTTAATTTAGTTGTGTTCAATTTTTGGTGCATTAATTTAGTTATGTTGTATTGTGTTGTAATTTCGTTGCAAAATTCGTGAGAAATTTCCCACGAATTTTCCAACGAACTAAGTAAAGACTTCGTTTCTGTAATATAAATTCGTTGCAAAAATCATTGAAAATTTCCAACGAATTTTGCAACGAAATCAAAGAACACGTATTTTTTGGCACTTTTTTCAAATTTGTTGCAAAATTCGTTGGAAATTTCCAACGATTTTTGCAATGAATTCTCGAATTTCGTCGCGTTATTGAAAATTCGTTGGAAATTTCCAACGAATTTTCCAAAGAATTTCCAATAAACATTATTTTTCCGTATAATGTAAATTCGTTGGAAATTTCCAATGAATTTTCCAACAAATTTCTATTAAACAGTATTTTCCTTATATTTGAAATTCGTTGGAAATTTCCAACGAATTTATATTAAACCTCATTTTTCCTTATATTTCAAATTTGTTACAAAATTCGTTGGAGATTTCCAACGAATTTTTCAACGAATTAGAAGAACACATTATTTGTAGGCATATTCGAAATCCGTTGCAAAATTTGTTGGAAATTTCTAACGACTTTTGCAACGACTTTCCATTAAACATTATTTTTCCGTATATTTGAAATTCGTTGAAAATTTTCAACGAATTTTGCAACGGATTTCCATTAAACCTTATTTTTCCTTATATTTGAAATTCGTTGGAAATTTCCTACGAATTTTGCAATGGATTTCCATTAAACCTTATTTTCCCTCATATTTGAAATTCAACGAATTTTGCAACGAGTTTTTAAATAGCACATTAGTTTTAGGCATATTCGAAAGTCGTAGCAAAATTCATTGGAAATTTCCAACGAATTTTGCAATGAATTTCAATATTCGGTATATTAATTTTTTTGTATACTATTTTCGTTGCAAAATTCCAAAGAAATTTTGCATCATTTTTGCAAATAAGTCAAGAAACACCTTCTTGTTCCAGTTAATATAAATTCATTCCAAAATTCATTGGAAAATTTCCAACAAATTTTGTAACAAATTCAAAAAACCGATTCAATAATTTTGATTTGTACACATTTCGTAGCAAAATTGGTGGGAAATTTCTCATGAATTTTAGAGCAAATTGAATAACACGTTATTGTTCGGCATAATAGAAAATCGTTGCAAAATTCGTTGAAAATTTCAAAATATCTATGAGAGTTCTGGGTGAGCTCGCCATGGCCGGCGACCTCTTCGGTCGCCGACTAGGCTAAGAAGAAAGGGAAAAAAAAGGAAAAGCAAAAGAAAGGAATAAATAAAATGTATTTAATAGACGAATCTTATGTAATTATTTGTTATTTTAGGTATGTGTCCATTCGAAAGTCTCGTAATCCAATTAAACGTTGCAATTATCATCAAATTGTCCACTTTCTACTACAAAGATTTCAGACAAATACTTGGTAAGTCTTCTTGACATGATAAATTTTCCCAATTTTTCAAGTTTAAAGTAATTGTTTCGTAAATATCATAATTGTAATTTTGTCCATTTTATGGTTTTAATTAACAATATTACACAATATACATGATACGTTGAATAATTTAGGATAATTTTTTTATTTTTATACAGACACAATACAAAGAGATAGGGGTTAGATGTATAATAAAAACTTACCTGAACGGCGAGTATTGACTGATGAGTTTTGTATCGGGTTGAAACTATTTTTAAACTTTGCTAGTAGTAAATATGAGTTCATGGATGGGAATAAGTTAAGGTGTCCATGTAAAAAGTGCAGTAATGGAAAATTTCTAGACATTGATAAAGTTAGAGAACATCTTTATAGATGTGAGTTTACTCCGAACTATTATAATTGGACTAGCCATGGTGAACTATTTATATATGATAACGGATATCGAAGAAGCGATCAATTCTCAGTTAGGGAAGAATGTAGCTATTTCGAACAATTGAACCCATATCAGGGGATGGTGTTTGATGAAGCCGATCATAATTTGAATTCAGAATTGAATCATGCAAGTACTAGTTTTACTCCTGCACCTGAACAAATGGGAACTAGTCGTGCAGCAGAATTGGAAGAGATAGGAGTTACAGGTTGTTATGAGAATATGTGTCTCGGAACTTCTCAATCTAATCATTTCTGGGAAATGTTGGAAACGGCAGATGAACCTTTATGGGCAGGTTGTGACAACCACACGAAGGTATCAGTGACAGCAAGACTGTTAAATATCAAGGCGGAGCATAATGTGTCTGTAGATTGCTTCAACTCTTTTATTGAAGTAATGCGGAAAACAATGCATCGTGATAACATCATGCCAAATGACTTTTACGATATGAAAAAGTTTGTGGATAACTTAGGTCTTCCAATTGTACAGATTGATGTATGTGCTATGGGTTGTATGTTATATTGGCGAGATGATGAATATGCAGAATCTTGCAAATTCTGTAACCAACCTAGGTACAAGATTAACAGGAGGCAGGGTCGTAATCAGAAGCGTAGATCATGCAAGCAAATGTTTTATTTGCCCTTAATCCCCAGGTTACAAAGGTTTTATGCGTCACAAGCCACTGCTGAACACATGACTTAGCATGCAAATTATGAAATAGAAGAGGATCTAATATGTCATCCTTCATATGCAAAGGCATGGCAACATTTTGATAGAACATATCCCGAGTTTGTGCTAGAGCCTCGAAATATCAGGTTAGGTCTGTGTGCTGATGGATTTGCCCCATTTGGAAAATCAGGAAAAAGCTATTCATGTTGGCCAGTTATCTTAACTCCGTATAATCTTCCACCCGATATGTGCATGAAGACACATTATATGTTTTTGACTTTGATCGTGCCTGGCCCGCAAAATCCGAAAAAGGCCATAGATATTTATATGCAACCATTGATTGAAGAGTTACAACGGCTATGGGTTAAAGTTATCCTTACGTATGACGTTTCTACCGACCAAATATTTGTAATGAAGGCTGCGCTTCTTTGGACGATAAATGACTTCCCTGCTTATGGAATGTTATCTGGATGGAGTACAGCTGGAATCTTAGGATATCCGATTTGTATGGAGAGATCGAAGACTTTTAGATTAAAACATGGTAAGAAGCCCTGCTATTTTGATTGTCACAGGCAAATTTTGCCGCTTAATCATACATTTAGAAGAAATAAAAAAGAGCTCATCAAGAATAGGATCGAAAGAACACATCCACCATTGAGGTTGACCAAGTATCAAATTTGGGAACGCGTTCAAGAGTTTCCAACTATTGTTGAAAACCCTCATGGCACAACTTTTGCGTACGGAAGTACACATAAGTGGACTAAACGCAGTTTATTTTGGGATCTACCATATTGGAATGCCCATCTTATTCATCATAATCTTGATGTCATGCACATAGAGAAGAACGTTTTCGACAATGTCATAAATATTGTGATGGATGTAACTGGAAAAACAAAAGACAACTTGAACGCAAGAAAAGATATGAGCGATATTTACAATCGACCAACACTAGATGCAGATGCAAGCAGCATGGGACCGAAACCCAAAGCAGTTTATACATTGGACAAGGAGCAGAGACGGGTCGTTTGTCAATGGTTGAAATCGGTGCGATTTCCTGATGGATATGCTTCCAATCTCGGCAGATGTGTTGATATGAATGAATGCAAGTTGATAGGTATGAAGAGTCATGATTGTCACATATTTATGGAAAGACTAATTTCGATAGCCTTCAAGGAAGTTCTACCAAACTTTGTATGGGGCGCCATTACAGAGTTAAGTAATTTCCTGCATAATATTTGCTTAACAACGTTGAAATCATCACACATGACGAAACTAGAGAGGGATATTCCAATTATTCTTTGCAACTTAGAAATGATATTTCCTCCATCGTTCTTTGATTTAATGGAGCATCTCTTAGTTCACTTGCCTTATGAGGCCAAAGTTGTAGGTCCTATCCAATTTCGATGGATGTATCCATTTGAGAGGTAAATTTTTTTAAAATTAAATGTGAAATTACTGCGTTACATATTATGTTACAACAAACTTTTTTCGTTGGAACTAGGTTCTTATATCATTTGAAAAAAAAAGTGAAGAATAAGGCATGTGTTGAAGCGTCAATTTGTAATGTATATATTGTGGAAGAAGTGACAACATTTGCATCATACTATTTTGAGCCGCACGTGCAATGCAAGAGGCGAAGAGCTTGAAGAAATGATGAGGGTCCCATTGATCTCAATTGCAAATCATTCTCTATTTTCAATTATTTGGGTCGACCTAGCGGCATATGTAAGTTTCGTCACTTAACAGGTGAAGAAAAGCTGGTAGCCCATACATATATTTTATCGAACTGTCCAAAAGTTGAGCCATACTTCGAGTAAGTGTCCATTTGTACGTATACGTCATGTGTGTCAAACCGTTTCTAATACATAATTGGTATTTGTTACTAGGAATTTTCAAAATGCAATGTATGGACTACCACCAAATGAGTTTCACCATTTGTGTCAGGCACAATTTGCAACATGGTTCAAAACATATGTAAGTTCAATATGGACGAAATCCTATTTCTTCGAATTTTTTATACATCATATTTTGAAAAATATATTATTGACATTTGTTTTTGTGTGTGTCACCTTAGGTTCACAGTAATGATACTCAAGTTGGACATGATGGAATGCTATATCATCTGTCATGGGGTCTAAAGTCAAGAGTACAAACTTGACCAGCATATTTCATTAACGGGTATAATTTTCACACTCGCGAATATGGAATGAAAAAGACCATAATGAATAGTGGGGTGTGTGTTCAGTCATCCAATGGTAGCAATTTGCAAGGTGATTTCTATGGCTTGTTGGATGAAATCATAGAGATTGAGTACCATGGACCGTTAATGCGAGTTGTCTTATTTAAGTGCATGTGGTCCGACCCCGTGAAAGGAATGAATATGCATACCAAATTTAATTTGGTTGAAATAAATCACAAGAAAAGTTATATGAAATAAGAACCATCTGTTTTGGCACAACAAGCAATTCAAGTCTATTATGCATCATATCCTAATTTGAAGCGTGACAAAGCCGATTGGTGGGTTGTATGTAAAACCAAAGCAAGAAAGAAAATCAAGGAACACTGGAAAGACACGGCATATCAACAAGAGGAAGTTCATAACATGAATGAAATTGCTGAATATAATATTCCTACTTTGCGAGATCCATGTGGTGCGATGATCGATGTAGATCCAACTGAAATTCGGGAATCAAAATTTCAAGTTGATACACAATGTGATTTTGAGACAGATGATGAAGATGATAATCAGGAAGAAGATGAAGATGAAAATGAAGACAAAGAAGAAGGTGAAGATGAAGGTGAAAATACAGATGAAGATGAAGATTATGATTTTTGAGACTTTTTACTAATTATGTCTAATTATTAGTAGTAATGCGACACGTTTGTTTTGCTGTTGTCGTAATTTTTAATATTTCTGTTGTCGTAATTATTATTCTTGTTGTTCTCGTTGTTGTTATCAAAATACGCATTTCTTCAAAATATTCAAAATACGCATTTGTTCAAAATACGCAGGTGAATATTCAAAATATGCATTCGTTCTGTTTAATATATATTCGTTGGAAAATTCATTGGAAATTACCAACGAATTTTCTAACGAATCGAATTATATGTAAATTAATTTAATTATGAAGTAAATTCATTGGAAAATTCGTGGGAAATTTCCCACGAATTTTCCAACGAATAAGGAAAAACACATTTCTTCGATTTAATATATATTCGTTGGAAAATTCGTTAGAAATTTCCAACGAATTTGAATTATTCGTCAATTATTTGAATTTTTCATTGGAAAATTCATGGGAATTTTCCCACGAATTTTCCAACGAACATAGAAAAAACACATTTTTTCGATTTAATATATATTCGTTGGAAAATTCATGGGAAATTTCCCACAAATTTTCCAACGAATTTTGCAAAGTTAATGTTTTTCAGAACAAATATAATTCATTGGAAAATTCGTTGAAAATTTCCAACGAATTTAGTTATATATAAATTAATTTAATTATGAAGTGGTTTCGTTGGAAAATTTGTGGGAAATTTCCCACGAATTTTTCAACGAATATGGAAAAAAAGCATTTGTTCGATTTAATATATATTCATTGGAAAATTCGTGGGAAATTTCGCACGAATTTTCCAACGAATTTATCAAAGTTCATGTTTTTCGGTACAAATATTATTCGTTGGAAATTTCCAACGAATTTTTCAACGAATTGAATTATTCGTCAATTATTTGAATTATGAAGAAGTTTCGTTGGAAAATTCGCGGGAAATTTCCCACGAATTTTCCAACGAATATGGAAAAAAACACATTTTTTCGATTTAATATATATTCGTTAGTAAATTCGTGGGAAATTTCCCATGAATTTACCAACGAATTTTGCAAAATGTTAATGATTTTCGGAACAAATATAATTCGTTGGAAATTTCTAACGAATTTTCCAACAAATTGAATTATATGTAAATTAATTTAATTATGAAGTGCTTTCGTTGGAAAATTCGTGGGAAAACCCACGAATTTTCCAACGAATATGGAAAAAACACATTTCTTCGATTTAATATATATTCATTGGAAAATTCGTGGGAAATTTCTCACGAATTTTCAAACGAATTTATCAAAGTTCATGTTTTTCGGTACAAATATTATTCGTTGGAAATTTCCAATGAATTTTCCAATGAATTGAATTATCCGTCAATTATTTGAATTATGAAGTACTTTCGTTGGAAAATTCATGGGAAATTTCCCACGAATTCTCCAATGAAATGTCCTGAAAACATGATTATGTACCGTTTGATATATATTTGTTGAAAAATTCGTTGGAATTACCAATGAATTTTCCAACAAATGAAAATTTTCTGAAAAAAATTTATTGTTAACTAATTTCGTAGGAAAATTCGTGGGAAATTTCCCACAAATTTTCCAATGAAATGGCTCCAAAACACTCGTATGTACTGTTTGATATATATTTGTTGGAAAATTCGTTGGAATTACCAACGAATTTTCCAACAAATTAAAATTTTCGTTGCAAAAAATTATTTTTAACTAATTTCGTTGGAAAATTCGTGGGAAATTTCCCACGAATTTTCCAATGAATTTTTGATTTTTTGATAAACGAAATTTGTTGGAAAATTTGTTGGAAATTTCCAACGTTTGATGAATTCGTTGAAAATTTTGTTGGAATTTCAAAAAAATTAGTCGCAATTTTTTTTAATTTTTCAGTTTTGTGGGAAATTTCGTGGGAAATTTCCAACAAATTTTCCCACGAATTTGTGATTTGTTGGTAAGTTCGTTGGAAATTTTTTTTCGTTGCAAAATTTGTTGGAAATTTTGAATTCGTTGCAAAATTCGTTGGAAATTACCAACGAATTTTGCAACGAAAATTGTTAAACGGGTATATTTTGTTTGGGAATTCCGCGTGTGTTTCTACCTAGTGTTTTTGGCTCAACAAAAGTTTGTTCTATCGGTCCTCTTGCCATCCAACTTGCGGGCTGCTCGCCGTCGCCGCCCTCGCTGTCGCCGCCCTCGCCGTCGCCTCTCTCGCCATTGCCAGCCTCGCCGTCGCCTCTCTTGCCGTCGCCACCCTCGCCGTCCGCCTCGTCGTCTGTGGTGAGTCCTACTTCTCCTTCCAATTGTTGACGGGGAAGTTGCGGGGTTGCCGAGGGGCTGAAGCCAGGAGGCCGTGTGGCGGCCGCGCTAGGTAGTGGCTAGGGGGCCGGTCTTGGCTGGGTGGTTTGGTGGGCAGGGGGGTCGCGGCCGACGGGTGGGGCTCACGGCCGAGGGAGGTCGCGGCCACGCGGTTGGGGCTCGCAGCCACGCGGGGGGGTAGGGAGGGGTGCAGCCGGCGGGTTCGCGGTTGGCCGGGGGTGGGGGCTAAGAGCCGGGGGTATGTCTAGGAAGCGTTGCGAAGAGAGGGGTTGATGCGTGCGGCCAGCCGGGGTGGGGGCTGGGAGCTAAGGGGGGGTCACAGACGGGGAGGGGGTGTAGCCAGGGGGGTCGCTGCTAGAGAGGGGGTTGCAACCGGCCGGGGGTAGGGGCTGGGAGCCGGAATCCGAGCGGGGGTGGCGGCCGGATTCCGACGCCGGGGAGGGGGGGCGGCTAGATTCCGGAGTCCGGTCGGGTGAGGGGGGTCGCAGATGTAATTTTAATTTTGTCTTAGATTTGTAATTCGTTTTACAAATTAAATATGCTTAATTATACAATTTAGTAGCATCTGATGTTATCAAAATTGTAATAGGTTCTTCCAACGAGGACCAGTGACTTGGCTATTTATCAGAGGCGGTATGTGACATTCCGAATTTTGACCCATTTTTGAAATTTATAAAACGTGTAATTCGTCAGTGCGCTTATAATGGAATCTTGCCCGGGAACTGATGACTCTCGGGTTCTTATTTTTAAAATAGAGATTTTGCTAGAATCACACTCGATCGAATTTTGCCGTTATTTAGACCCTGAACTTGACAGTCGATTTTCGGGAGTTTCAAGACGAAATAAATTGGACGGTATCGATATTATCGTAGCCAGCATCGAGATTGTCATGAATAATGGAAGAAAGGGAGTTTTTGACTAGGTGCGGATTTGGACTAGTAAACCTCCCTCGTGGTAGTTTGATTTAATTAATTTAGCCTTTGTTCCTTATTATATTCGAGGTTTATTTTGGATCGTCGGAGCGTTGTCGGTTTTAATTTTGGGCCATTAAATCGCATTATTTATTAAATTTAAATTTAAATTTCCCTCTCTCTCTCTCTCCTCCCCCTTTTTTCCGCCGAACCCACCCACACCTGCTGACTTCCTCCCTACCTAATCCCACCTACTTTTCTCTCTCTCTCTCTCTCTCTCTCTCTCTCTCTCTCTCTCTCTCTCTCTCTCTTTTCTCCTTTTTCTCTTTTCTTTTCCTTTTCTTTTCTTTCTCTCCTCATCTTCCTTTCTCTTCTCCTTCGCTGGCTTGCCCTGACGCTGCACTTTTTGCTTCTGCTCCTATTTTGCCCGACCAGCCCAGCCATCGCGCACCGTCCGACCGCCGCCTTCCGCCTCCACTCGACGCTACTCTCCCAGCCGCCGACGCCGCCATACTCCTCACGCCATCGTCGTGCGGCCGCGTCACACAGGAACTTCGCCTGGCGCTGCCTTCCTCCTCTCCCGAGCGCACAAGCTCGGCTCGTCGCCGTCGCCGCCTCCGGTGCCGCCATCGTGAGCCGCCGTTTCTCTCATCTCAGCTGGCAGCCCCCCTTCCCTCTCCAACCCGTGAGCCCCCTTCCCCCTCTCTTCCTCTCTTCATTTTGGCTATGGGAGGACCTCTGCCGCCACCGAGACTGTTCCGGCGCGGATCCACCACCTCGCCCAGCTGTCTAGCCGTCTCACTTCTCTCCCTCTCTCTGGCCGTGTCCCTCTCTCCCTCTCTAAGCTGTGGGATTGCCTAGACCGTCGCCGCCGCTCGCACCGTTCGCCGGAGCCACCGCTCGCCGCTACTGTTCCGGCGCAGGATCGCCGCTGTCCAGCCGCCGTTGGCGCTTGCTCAGCCCAATTTGGAGCTTAGGACACCGTGTGAGTACAACCCTAAACCCTAACTAGGCTAATTTACATTTCTATATGAGTTGTATGGGTTAATTAGGGTATTTTAGGGGTTAAATTGTGGAAATTATTAGAGGCGGATATTGTGGCTGATTTCGAGGCTTAGTGTGAGGATTCAATTGAGATTTAGAGGCCCGTAGTGTGTTGTGGGTCGGCTGAGCTTGGGCGCTTCGATTCGGATAGAATTTGTGGACTTGGCAGATGAAATTTGTGGATCGTATGCTGGCTGATCTTGTGGCTGTTTCGAGGCTTAGTGTGATAATTTTAATTGAGGTTTAGAGGCTTAAATTGGGCAGTACAATGGCTGGAAATATTGGATTGAATCGGCTCGAGTACGGGTTAATTCGGGTTCAATTGTGAATTATAGAGCGCACCTAGTTGGGCCTCATGGCGGCTGATTTGGATGACATTTTGGAGAGCTTAATGGATCCTTTTGAGGATAATTAATGGCCTAGAATTAGTGGACTAGTAGTTGTCCATGGCCGAGTCATATTGAGGCGAGACGCGAGTGATTTGAGGTTAGTAGCGTAATTGGCGAAATTATCGGATAGACCGAGTTAGTGATTGAATTGTCCCTAATTGGGAGTGATTTGGCAATCCCGTGACATGTTTAGTGTGGTTAAGAACGGAGTGGCTCGGTGGGTTTTGATTACGCGATATTGTGTGGATCGGCTTATGTGACTGATACGTGTGAATGGTGTACCGTGCATGAGTGTTTGAATTGATTCCATGGTTGTGCTAATATGTGGTTGGGTGTAATGAATTGTGGTCTGAGCATATTGCGCGACAAATTGAACAAGTGGTGTGGCGACATTACATGCTCTTTGGAAAATGTGATTATCCAAATGTGATTATTGCAGTCATAGATGTGTGTCAAAAGCATTGGCACGACATGTGCATTTACAAGTGTGCCCGAGTGACATGTACATTGTGATCACCTAAAATACCATGATGCGTTTTACGCGGGGTTCAGATAAAATTTGGTACTTGTGAATGTGTGATCACAATAAACCCTAATGCATTTTACGCGGGGTAGTGAACCCGTCCTGAGGCGTGTTACGCGGGACGATGCCCGGTTTATCGGAAGATAACCAACCTGAGGTGTTTTACGCGGGTAATGTGTCATGAGCCTGATGCGTTTAACGCAGGCCAGAGATCGATCTCGAAGTGATAGACCTAATGCGTTTTACGCAGGTTGGACCTGATGCGTTTAACGCGGGTCGGAGGAGAAATTGGTAAATGGCAGAGTGCTAGCGTGCAAGCGTGCATTAATGCATTGTCGAGGCATGACATGAATGCGAACATGAGCACGTGCATTGCATACGTCGGGATCAAGCGATATGTGTATTTGTACTGCGATCTAATTGCTATGGTACTGTTATGCTTATATTTATAGAATGCCTAACCTACAGGGTCGAGTACGAATTAGATTTAGGCCCGAGGGCCTGAGTCAGTTTATGATTTGATATGTGTGTTATTTAATACTCGTCAAGAGGTGTACATTAGCCTAGTTTAGGTTTAGGGAATTACTCGCTGAGATTTATTCTCACGGTTGTTTAAACCCAAATTTTCAGAACCCCAACCTTGAGGATGGCAGTCATACTGATGCATTTTGGGAGGAGCCCCGACTAGTAGTAGTACTTGAACGCCGAGCCACATACCCCATTTTGACGTTGGTGGCTGTTGAATCGCTTTTGATTTTTGAGCGTGGGCTGTATATGGAGGATGTACATGGCTCCCAATCGTAATGCAAATGTATATCTGTTCATGATTGTTTGTTGTGCGACTATCCTTGGTTATGTATTATGTTATTGTACGGGTGTTTGTTTGCTTCCGCGTGTGCTTTAATCTCTGTGTTGGGTGTTGGGTCAGCGACGCATCCTGAGACGTCGCACACGAATCGACCTTTGCAAGGGATGTGGCACGTCGAAGGGTGCGAGGAGTGACACGGTACTCTGATAGTTTCAATTTCTTAAATTTATTTGTTGATATCTAATACCAAATGGTAAGGAAAATGATTTCATTTTTTGTTCTTAAAACCTATTCGTATTTTTTGTAATATTTGTCTAACCTCTATACTAATTGTCAGTATAATTGAGGAGGTCATATTTGGGGTGGGGGTTCACAAAGAAGACCAGGCCCCTTCGCTTCCTCATCCTCGTCCCCGGCCCTATCCTCTTCTCCCGTCCTGTCATCTAATACTGTTCTACCATATGTGCAGGAACAATACGGACACATTAGTCCATCCTCCGACCCGCAACAACATATTCAGGAAGAACTGGGAGACATGCGAACTGATTTTACTTCAGTTTCATCTCATTCGGTGCCACCTTCTTCCTCAGTGCAACACTCAAACGAGGAAAAAGAGACCCGATTTCTTATATGCCCATGCGGAGATTCGTAAATAATTCATTTCTGTACGTATATTTAAATTATGGATGTAAATAAAAGTGTCCACGTTTTGAATGTTCTATATGCTTGATTGTCTTATTCTTTATATTGTTATAATATGTTTTCAGATTTACGGATTCTATGCATGTTGTGAGGGAACTTAATAGAATAGTTAATAATTGTTGGATATGGCAGTTTACGTCTTTCAGCAGCGCTCCTAAAGAAATAAAGAATTTGTGGTGGAATGAGTTCAAGGTTAGTGTTATTTTTATTCATTTTCTTACAATATAAGTTCGGTATAGTATATTGATGGTCAATAATGAAATTTGTCACGAATTGTTTGGTGCATTGTAAGGGATATCTCACTTGTGACCATTATAATTAATTTCCGTTGCTTTTGCTATTGATTGTAGCGTAAGTTTACGTGGGATGAAATGGAAGAGGCTGAAGTTAGAAGAATTTTTAAGAAGAAAGTCGGTGATCACATGCGTTATGTGATAAATAAAGCGAAGAGAGCAAAAGAAAAACCGGATTTCATTACAGCTGACGATTGGATAGAAATTACCAGAACTTAAGAAACTGAGAAGCATAAGAAAAGGTGTGAACAGAACAGGAAGAATCGAGCTTCTAGTTCTAGTGACGGGTCTGCGTCAGCCACATATGCTGGGGGCTCTATCTGCATTGACGAGCATAGAAAAAGAATGGTAATTCTGTTTAAATTTGTAAGTTCATTTAATTCAATGGTGACTAATTTTTGTTAAATTTTTGTAGGCAGATGAATCGGGGACGAAATCCACATTTACAGCTACATTTGAACACACATTTCAGAAAAAGGATAAGACATGGACTGACGATCGGGCAAAAGTTACTAAGGTATGGAAGGTTACAGTTTGGACTTTATCGAAACAAGATTGAAAATTATGCATGTTTTTAATTTTTTTGGTAATATATACGAATTTATTTCATTTTTATCTATACTGTTAATATAAGAAAAATATGATCAATTTTTGCTGAGCACTACTAGCGGTTCTGGTGGTGGTGATAATGGTGGTGGTGGTGGTGATGGTGTTGTTGTGTCTGAGCCATCGGTTGACATTATGGCATTATGGGCGGAGGCAGCGGGTGGGATGAAAAGAGGAAAAATATTTGGGATGGGATCCTTGTCAAGGATGTTCAAAACGAAGGCTGCTGCATCTTCATCCTCCAATGCGACTGCTGCAAGGAGGACACGACATGAGGAGCACATGACCCAAGAATTGTACCAACTGAAACAGTTGCTTGTACAGAAGAACGAAGAAATGAAGCATTTACTTGGACAGAAAGACGAATAAATAAGAGTGATGCAATCACAAACGCAATATATCATGCGACACCTTGATATCGATCACAATGACGTTCCTTCTGTATCTCCTGTTAATGTAGCTGGTCATGGGCATATTGATGAGCCACACAATGATACGGCAATTGGTGATGATGATGATGCTGGTAATTTTATTGTCAGTCCCCCTTAGGTAAGAACATTTTTTTATAGCTAGTTCCACGTCGGTACATAAATGCTTTTTTTATATTTTGGAAAAATTCATATCTTTATTTATGTTTCCATATTTCATCAGGTGTCGATACAGCTGACTGTTCCTGATGTCATGCCCAGTACCGAAGTTGCCAATATCTTACGGTTGTCCCCCGTCCTTTCAATGATTTCAATGTATTAATTGATATTTACTCTTGCTTAGCTACTTCTATGTATTATGAGATTGAATATCCAATACCATCATGTGAGACTTTGCAACTTATACATCGTAGAAATTAATATTGCATCTTTAATTAGATTTCAAATCGAAATTGTCCTGAAACAAAATTCGTCGCAAACATAGCGATGAATTTTGTTACGAATATATTTCGTCGCAATTTAGTGACAAAAAAAAAATTACTGCGAATTAGTAACGAATATAGTTCGCTACAATTTATCAATGATTTTTTGTGCGTATAATTATGGATTAATTTTTGTAAAGAAACAATTAACGGTATAATTTTTCAACAAAATTTGTAACGAATTTTCTAACGAACTGTTTGCAACGAATTTTCCAACAAATTGTTTGCAACGAATTTTTCATCGAAATCTTTCCAACGAATTATTTCCAACGAATTATTTCCAACAAATTTTCCAACGAACTCTTTCCAACGAATTATTTCCAACGAATTTTCCAACGAAATGTTTACAACGAATTTTCCAACGAACTTTTTCCAACGAATTTTCCAACTAATTATTTCCAACGAATTTTCCAACGAAATTTTTCCAACGAACCTTTTGCAACGAATTTTCCAATAAAATTTTTGTAACGAATTTTCCAACGAAATTATCTATGATTTTGCCACGACTACATTTTTGTCGGAAATTCCCACGAATTTGTAGTCCCAAAAATTTTCCCGCGCGGAAGTACCAACGAATTTTTTTCATTGAAAATTTGTTGGAAATTATTTTTCTAACAAATTTTACGACGAAAAATTACCAACGGATTTTTCCACCACATTTCCAACGAATTATTTGCGACGAAATTTCCAACGAAATTTCCAAGAAATTTAGCCACGAATTTACCGATGAAGTTTCCAACGAAAAAATTTTCATTGCAAATTTCCAACGAAATTAAAATTTTTCGTTGGAAAATTTTCCGACGACAAATTAGCCATGAATTTTTTTTCGTTGGAAATTTTATCGGAAAAAACCGGTTTTTTTGTAGTGCATTGAGTTTTCCATAAAACAAATGCACCCTAACTCGTAATTTTTTTTGGCATATAAGTATTGTATTTTTTTGTTTTGCTCTGGAATGCGTACAGGTAAAAATTTGCGAGAGACATAGAAAGCATTGAGAGTAATTGTTTCTTGTGGATTCAAGTTTAATCCAGGATTAGGCAGCACCTTTTTTTTTCTAATAACACTAATACTCAGTTTGCTCATGCTTGGTGATTTATTAGTATACTTATTTTGACTATGAACGCAACCTTTATTTGTTTAACAAAAAAATAAAAAGAACGGTGCCAAATCACGTGCAAAAAGTAGACCATTGTTCCACTTCCACACCACATGAAGTCCAAATTTATCATAGTCCAAAGTCCCCCTTAAGCGTAGCGCAGGTCTGTCAAAATTGGCTAAATTGATTAAATTGGCACAAATACAAAATGGTTTACGACTGAATTGACATAATTGCAATAGATTTAAGACTGTTTTGATAATTTTCCCTTTCTTCCCCACTCGTTTGCTCCTGCCAATCCATCTCGCTGTTTATACTTCATCATCATATCACTTTGTATACAAAAGGGAAAAGGGATAATTATACTAGAAGTCTTAAAACTTATCATAGAAATGCGATTGAGTCTTAAAACTTTCAAAAAGTATAATTAAATCCTAAAACTTATTACGGAAACACAATTGAGTCCTGAAACTTTCAAAAAGTGCAATCAAGTCCTAAAATTTATCAAGTTGATACAATTGAGTTATTCCATTAATTCTATATAAGTTGACAAATGAAAAATACTAACAAGTTTTAGAAATTGATTGTACCAACTGGACAAGTTTTAGAACTCAATCCCCTCATCCCAAAGAAAAAACTTAATGAAAAGACACAACAGACAATGGACTCTCGTGTTGGCGAACCTGAATTGGGTTTTATTGTTCAAATATCTAACCACAGATGTTCGGGGTAAAAAAGAAAAATAGGGTCAAATTGCGTCTGTCACAAGATGTAATTCAATAAAAAGAATATAGCTCTATCAAAATGTCGTGGAGTGTATTGATAACCATCGGTTTCGGGTTGCGATTAAGAGAAAGGAGAAGAAAGAGGGTTTTGCTGATTTCAGTCCATTCACGAGGAGTGATGAATCTGCAGGCCATTTCCGGCCATGACATTGAAATTTCCGCCCTTTTTATTCTAAGATTCAAGAAATGCTTCGATAAGGCCAATTCGAACGAGCTGGTTTTAGTTTATATCGAGGCAGGTTTTGTGGGCGTCAGGGCTTGCAGGTTTGTCTCTACCTGCTTCAAAATTCTACGACTATACATTTGCCAACTGCTTCAAAATTCTACTACTTACGAAAATAAATGGACGCAAAATACTTTTATAGTTCGTGAAAATATTTAGACATAAATTATTATCGATAATGTAAACATTTTTCATTGAGTAATAATTTCAAGCGATACAAGCAATCGTTTTTAAGAAAATATCATTAAAATTATTATTTTTCACGAAACAAACGGAGACTCAATAATAAAGCGGTATTTTCGTGGTTAAATTCGACATTTGCAAAATTGCTGTATTTTCATCCGTCCCTCCTCCAATCATGTTTCTTGATTGTTGGTTACAGGCTATGAATATTATGAGCGTGTAAATTTGACTAAATACCAATTTGGTTGAATTTCATGTCTATGATCTACCGATCTATCTACAGTTTCCTACAACTAGAAATGAAGGAAAACGCGACTCTTTGGGAAAAATAGTTCCGTTAAACATGAGGACTCAATGGGATGTGTACGGCAATTATACAAGAGCTTCTCATGATTCAAATTGCCATTTTATAAAAATCACGAAAGTGCATCTCACGTTAATAACATATAGAAAGTTAAACATATATAAAAAATTTGAGGACGTTTAGCGTATATTTTAGAAATTGCATATGAAAAGTATAATTTTGCTCAATTAAGGAACCTCGTAAGTGTTGCAAGCAAATCTCACACTTTAAGAATTATAATAACGTGATTATTGCGGTGACTAACGAGTTAAATGGGTATGTTTAGATAAGTAACATGTACATTTCGGTTAAAGAAAAATTGGGTTTGTGTTTTGATTTACTCATAAATAAGAGGAAGATTCTCATGAAATCATTTGGATAGCTGTAAGCTTATTGACTCGCCCCATGCTCATTGCTCAATTTTGAAACGAGCTAGAGATTTCATATTCTTTTTCAAATGGAGAAAAGCGCATGTTTAGAACGAAATCCAAATCTTTTTACAGATAAGACTGAATTTGAACTAGCACAATACTAAAAATGTTAAAATTGATTGATTAAAGGACGAGGTTGTAAGTATCTCGCCCTACTCTTGCTCACCTGTGGTCACAAGAGGAGGACTACATATAATCACAAAAAATTTTCTCTTGGATTATGGCGGATCGAACAATTAAGGCAGGATTTACCGCAGTAATTACACAAATTACGTATTCACACGGATTTTTATGAAACCTCAACAAGAAAAGAAAATTCATAAATTTATCGTACCAGTGGGCCCCACTCCGTTGACCACAATCCCGACCCAGTCAAACTCCATTGTTCGTTTCAGATAAATGCATGGCGAAAGCATTTCAGGCATCACTCTCTGCAACAACAGGAAGCCAAACGCGTGCTCTCTCTCTCTCTCTCTCTCTCTCTCTCTCTCTCTCTCTCTGTGTTCAAACGCAGTAGAGAGAGGTTCACGAAGGGGAGAGGGTCGCATTTCCGGATAGTTCTGCCTGCGACTTCCTCTAGATTGACAATATCTCTAACAGAAGGCATGATTCTCGGTATTTGTTGGTGCTGCATTCTGTTGCTTCGATTTATCCTCCGACTATTTCCTTATCTTTGTCTGTCTACTTCTTGTGATATTGAAGGTTCGTTATATCCACTGAACTTTCTGCGGCTCTATTGGTTTGAACAGACACATGCAATTCTTGCTGATGAGATGGGTTGGTAAGTCTTTGTCACGAGGAAAATTGTGCACTCACATTGCTTTTTTGTTTTCTGTGTAAGCTATTCTTTATGTTTTTTGCAAGAAAAACTATGCAGAGTATTGCTTTTTTAGCATCTCTATTTGAAGAAAATTTATATCCATTCTCAGCTGTAGCTCCACTTTCTACTTTGCGGAATTGGGAACGGTAATTAGCAGCCTGGCCACCTCAATTGAATGTTGTATGTATGTTAAACTCTTATTTAATCATATTTATCAGCAATATCGGTGAGCATGATTATGTCAGCTTCTACTTTCTTCGTTAAGGTATCCTCTGCCCTGTTGGGAGCAAGCCTCGAATTGGCAAGTTTAAACTTTGATCGACAAAGTTTGAAGCTGAATAACTCAGATCGATAACACTTAAGAGAAGGAGACGAAGAAGCCTTTTCATTATCATACCTTATTTCACATTGTTGGGAACAATTACATGACTCGCCTTTTTTAAGGCTTGATACATGACTCTTGCACTTAATGACTCATTAAATATTTCTAACATTCCAAGGAGATAGATTCCTGGGAATTTACAAAAACATTGATTAGACCTAGAGACACGAGAAATCAAGACATTGTAATACGAACAGACTTCTTAAAAGCAATGCTACAATGAAGACTCTTCTTCAATGCGTGCACCACTGAATTTAATGAATCAACAACTTCCAATGAATTTGGATTAATTACTAACATGCTCAAGCCCGTGCCATGATACATGATTGCAAATTTTGCTTTCCCAAAAGCAAGAAAGAAGCTGAAGGGCCAGCCGATTATTGAAACCAAGTAAGATAGCATAAAGCTCGATGTCCTCTTAATATCATATGAGGTGATTAATCAGGACACGGCATCATTGAAGCCCATACAGTGGGGATGCACGATAAGATTTTGTTAGTTGTCAAACTCATAAATAGTATACAACATGCTGAAGGGCTTGTGATGTAGAACAGTTAATCTGTGATTATATTGAAGAATGTGATCCCCGTAATCGCCGGAAATCTCAGCAGTTTTTCTGATTTTGGGGAAAACGACCATTTAGGCAGTTTTCTATATTAGAAAATTCGTGATTGTCATTACTTTCACATATTCTATTTGAAAGATTTGGTTTATTAGATGTTATCTTTAATTATTAGGTTTCCATTAGTATTAGAAGTCATATCTCTATATAAGATATCCGTCTTGTAATCGAAAATCATAATATCATTGAATAAAAATTTCGAATTCTTTGGAGTTATTCTAAATTTACGCTTTCTCTCTGCATCATTTGGTATCAGAGTAGGTTTCTCTGTGATGATAGTAAATAACGTGAATGTCAATCTCCCCGTTACTGAGGACCATGAGAACGAGCCTATCACGCGGGCTGAGTTCAATTAGTTCGTGGATCAAACCGATCAAAGGTTTTAAGAGATCCTTGATGCCATCCAATGTTTGTCCACAAACCATGTGCCTAGTGCTCTTCCAGCTGAGCGAATTCCTGTCGTTCGTGATCCCAAAGATGCTATAGGCCGTGAAGGAATCCCCCGACATAGGTGTCAAGACTATGTCAAGGATACGGAAGACAAAGACGAAGATTTCCAGGAGATGCAGATTCATGGTGGTCACTGATACAGGGGATTGCAGGAAGAGCATGTTCGTGGGGATCAATGGCAGGGGGCTATCGATGAGATCCTGAGTAGTATCAACTAAAGGTAGATCTCCCTACTTTTAATGGGATTTTGGATATTGAAGATTTCCTAGACTAGCTTTGGGAGGTCAATAAATTCTTCAACGCTATGGATATTGATGAGGATCGCCAAGTGAAACTTGTGGCATACAAGTTGAAGGGTGGCTCTTCAGCTTGGTAGGAACAGACTCAATTGACGCGACGTCGACAAGGCAAGGCTCCTATTCGATCATGGGGTCAAATGAAATAGAAGTTGAAGAAGAGGTTCCTCCCAACGGACTATGAGCAAATGCTATTTCAGCTATTCCAGAATTGCCGACAATCGAATAGATCGATCCAAGCTTATACGGAAGAGTTCCTTCGACTCTCTGCTCGCAATAACCTAGATGAGTCCGAGGCACAACAAACTGCTAGGTACATTAATGGTTTGCGACTTAATATCCAGGATCGGGTTTCTTTGCATCGACTATTCTCTATCGAAGACGCCCAAGATATGGTGTGAAAAATTGAGATAGTACTCGTGTTAGCAATTATTCGGATCGTGGGTCATTCGGGAAAGGAAGACAGCCTAATGTTGTTACAAGTTCTTCTAGTCGACAAACCCCTGATTCGAGCTAAGTTCCAAGGGGTGCTACTGGGATGCCTAAGGAAGCAGTTGCAGAAGCAATCGCACTCCCAATCAGAATACCCAGAATCCATATACCAAGCCCCAACCGATCAAGTGCTACAAGTGTAACGAGTTGGGTCATCGTTCCAGCGATTGTCCTCGTCGTAGAATGGCTAATATCGTTGAACATGACAAAGATGTGTGTGAGGAAGATTGGGAAGAGAAAGAAGAAGTGGGAGTGGAAGATGAAGTGGACGAGCAAGTTAATTGTGTTGTGCGTCGTTTATTGCTTGCTCCGCGGATAGAAGATACCCAGCGGAATCAGCTTTTCCGCGCTCGATGTACTGTCAATGGCAAAGTATGCGATATCATTATTGACAGCGGAAGTTACGAGAATATAGTGTCAAAGGCCTTAGTGGATCACTTGCACCTAAAGAAGGAGCTGCATCTCGCACCCTACATGATCGGGTGGATACAAAAGAAAGCAGAACTTAAGGTAAACCAATTATGCCGTTTACCTATTTCGATAGGAAAATCATATCAAGATACTATTGTCTGTGATGTTGTGGAGATGGATGCATGTCATGTTTTACTGGGTCGGTCATGGCAATATGATGTTGATGCTACACACCGAGATAAGGAGAATACGTATTTTTTTGTGTGAAAAAGGACTAAAATTACTTTGAGACCAAAGAGTAATTCCCCTCATATTGTGAAAAAGCAGAATGCAAGGGTTATGATGAACATCCGAAAGTGTGAAGGGATGTATATGATTGTGGACAAGAGCAACCGGCAAGTTATGGTTCGTGTTCCCGACATTCTTAAGCCCTTATTAAAGGTATTCGGTGATATTATGCCTGAGGATTTACCAGACGGATTACCTCTTATAAGGGATATCCAGCATGAGATTGATTTCCTTCCATGTGCTAGTCTTCCTAATTTGCCGCATTATCGGATGAATCCGAAGGAGAATCATATTCTACAGGAGCAAGTGGAAGAGCTCATTCGAAAGGGCTTTTTGCGCGAAAGCAAAAGTCCATGTGCAGTCCCTGCGCTTCTCACACCAAAGAAAGACAGCACCATGCGTATGTGTGTAGACAGTCGTGCCATTAACCAGATTACTATCAATTATAGGTTTCCGATTCCATGACTTGATGATATGCTAAACAGACTTGCTGGATCACGGATTTTTACGAAGATCGACCTTTGAAGCGATACCACCAAGTTTGCATCCATCCTGTCGACGAATGGAAAACGGCCTTCAAGACAAGTGTGGGTTTGTACGAATGGCTTGTCATGCCGTTTGGACTCACTAACGCACATACTACTTTCATGCATTTGATGACTCAGGTTCTCAAACCTTTTATTGACAAGTTTGTAGTAGTTTTCTTTGATGATATACTCATATATAATCCGAATGGGCATCAACATATGGAGCACTTGAGGGATGTCCGAGTGTCGACGTGCTGCGACACTCGTGACCATGCGCACTGGTGTTGTCGATTTTGATCACCTATGTTCTCTTTATCCTGAGGATGATGATTTTGGTGAAATATGGGAGAAGTATTCTAAAACAAGTTGTCATGGCGATATGATAATTTCAAGAAAATTTCTTGTGTTTTGGCAATAGATTATGCATTCCACGTGGTTCGTTGCGTGAACAACTCATTTGAGAGCTTCATGGTGGTACTCTCAGCGGACATTTGGGGCGAGATAAAACTATAGCCTTGGTGGAAGAGCGGTACTATTGGCCTCAACTGAAGCGAGAAGTGGAGCGATTTGTCAGTAAATGCTACATTTGCCAGACTGCTAAAGGCTACTCTTAGAGCATTGGCCTTTATACCCCCTGCCTATTCCTTCGGGTCCTTCGGTAGACATATCGATGGACTTCGTGTTGGGACTTCCTCGTACCCAACAGGGTTTAGATTCTGTTTTCGTGGTGGTTGACCGGTTTTCGAAGATGGCGCACTTCATCCCTTGTAAGAAAACTTCTGATGCTTTGCATGTGGCAAGTTTATTCTTTCATGAAGTAGTCCGTCTTCATGGTGTGCCGAAGATAATCACTTCCGATCATGACACGAAATTTCTGAGCCATTTTTGGTGTACTTTATAGTGTTTGTTCGGGATTGATTTACAGTATAATAGTTCTTTCCCTCCCCAAACGGATGGTCAGACGGAAGTTGTGAATCGTACTACGGCGGATATCATTTGCTACCTCTGCAATGATATGCCTAAGCAGTGGGACCGGTTTCTTGCTTCTGCTGAATTCACCTTCAACAACTCGATTAACCGCTCTACCGGTACATCTCCCTTTCAGGTCGTTTATGGCCGTACATCACAGCACACTCTGGATTTGGCTCCCTTGCCCAAGATTCCTGACTATAGTGTCGCGGTGGAGAATTTGGCGACCAGAATTAATGAAGTTCAAGCTGCTATTACTAATCAATTGGCTGCTTCTAATTCAAAGTATAAGGAGGATGCTGACAAACAACGACGTTCAAAAATTTTTGAGGTAGGCGATGAGATAATGGTTTTCTTGTGAAAGGAGCGTTTTCCTGTTGGTACCTATAATAAACTGAAGCACAAGAAGATTGATCCTTGCCGCATCCTAAAGAAGATCAACAACAATGTCTATTTAGTTGACCTTCATGGTGATCTTAACATTTCCCCTACATTTATTGTGGTAGACTTATTTGAGTATCATACTTCTGATAGACCCTTCTATCCTGATCATAACTCGAGGGCGAGTTTTTCCAAAAAGGGAGGAAATGATGTAGAACAGTTAGCTTGTGATTATCTTGAAGAATATGATCGTTGTAATCGTCAGAATCTCAGCAATTTTTCTAATTTTGGGGAAAACGACCATTCAAGCAATTTTCTATATTAGGAAATTCATGATTGTCATTACTTTTTTTTTTGGTAAAGTGATTGTCATTACTTTCACATGTTCTATTTGAAAGATTTGGTTTATTATATGTTATTTTTAATTATTCGGTTTCCATTAGTATTAGGAATCTTATCTTTATATAAGATGTTCGTCTTGTAATAGAAAATCATAGTATCATTGAATAAAAATTTCGAGTTCTTTGGAGTTGTTCCAAATTTACGCTTTCTCTTTGTATCAACTTGGCACAATCGGTTCTTTCAGATTGTTCATGAAGGTCATCGTTTGCAAAATGAGGATCCCGAATTGTTCCATTCGTTAAAGCACAAGCAGACATCGAGTCCTTTTGATTGGAACCCCTCTTAATGTGAGTTGTTTATAACATTATCGCGTCCTAAGTGTTAAATGACAATGCTGCTAGGTATTAGGAATCGCATCAACAACTTTCCAGTTATAGCTAGATCTGCATTCACTCAAATAGTGTAGTGTTTTTATCTTATAACAACTTCCTACTTGAATGCTTTGCTTACATTTGACTGATGGACCATCGAAGCCTTTGAGAGACAGAACCATGACTGGTCCATCTTTTTTATTTCTTAGACGAGGGAGAGTTATAGTTTACCTCAGGTGCAGGCCAAATGTCATGAGTTTGCACACTACAAAAAAAACAAGGATTTAGCCATGAAAATTAGCGACGAATAATTTTTCATTGCTAATTTGTGACAAAATTAGTGACGAATTTTTTTTTGTGGCAAATTAGCGATGAATAATTTTTCGTCGCTAATTTCCAACGAAAAAAATGCGTGGCAAATTTGTGACGAATTTTTTTTCCGTTGCTAATTTGCGATGGAAAAAAAATTTCGTCACTAATTTGCAACCGAATTAGCGACGAATTTTTTTTCCGTTGCTAATTTGCGACGGAAAAAAATGTCATCGAAAATTTGCGACGAAATTTGCCACGAAAAACAATTCGTCATTAATTTGCGACGGAAAAAAATCCGTTGCTAATTTGCAACGGATTTTGTGGTGAAAACTATTTCGTCGCTAATTTTGTGACGCAATTTGCAACGAAAAATTAATTCATTCCTAATTTGCGACGGAAAATAAATTTGTCGCTAATTCTTTGCCTCCCTACTTGTAATATACCCCTACTCCTAATTTCTCTCTCTCCCTGCTCATATTCATATTTGTTGTTCTCCCTCCCTCTCTCTCTTTTATTTCTCTCGATAAACCTCTTTGCGCGCACGCAAATCAGTCTCGATAAAGCTTTTCAGCCAGTAAGTGGCAAGGCTAAATTCATCGCAAAACTATTCATAGCTAGATTTGAATTTTTTTATTTTATTAACTTTTTTTCTCTTTTTTCCTAACTTCGTCACCGATCGCCGGTCCAACGACCGACGAGACCTCGCCGACCGACCATGGGCGAGGCCACTGGACCTCACCCAAATCTTAGCAAGGCCAAGCGGCCTCGCCATGGCCGCCACTGCCGGACCTCGCCGTCGCGGCGAGGTCGAGCGGTCTCACAGGTGGCTGCTGCTTGACCTCGTCGTAGATCTGTAAGGCATGGTCAAGCGGCGGCCATGGCCGCTCGACCTCGCCCAGATCTGGGCAAGGTCCAGCGGCCTCACCCATGGCCACCACTCGACCTAGCCACAATAGCGGCCTCACCATGGCGAGGCCGCTGCTCGACCTCGCCGTCCACATCTATGTGGCGGGGTCCAACGGCGCCTAGATCTGGGCGGCGAGGTCGAGTGGGCATGGCCGCCATTGGACCTCACGACGAGGTGACCTTGCCCATGGCCGGTGAGGTCCAACTCGCTGGCCTCAGCCGGTCGCCAGTCGCCGATCATCGGACCAACGAAAAAAAAAGCCTAGAAAAAAAAATTTCGAAAAAAAAAATCGGAAAAAAATGGCAAAAAAAATATTGAAAAAAAATTATGTAAAAACAATTTGAAGTTATTTTTGTTTTTAGGTACGTGTCCATTTGAAAGTCTCGCAAATAAAGTGAACGTTGCAATTCTCATCAAATTGAGCATTTTCTACTATAAAGATTTCAATCAAATACTTGGGAAAGTCTTCTTAACATGGTAATTTTTTCATTTTTTTCAATTTCAAAGTAATTGTTTCGTCAAAAACAAAATTTTAATTTTAAGAATTTTATGGTTTTAATATTTTACGAGATTTTTTTTATTTTTATATAAACACAATGCAAAGAGACAGAGCGTGGATGTATAATAAGAACTTACCTGGACATCGAGGATTGATCGATGAGTTTCGTACTGGGTTGGAACTATTTTTGGACTTTGCTAGTAATAAATATGAGTTCATGGATGAAAATAAATTACGTTGTCCATGTAACAAGTACAGTAATGGCAAATTTCATGTGTGTGATAAAATTAGAGAACATATTTGTAGATTTGGGTTTACTCCAAACTACTATAATTGGATTTGCTATGGTGAACCATTTATATCTGATGAAGGATATCGAATAAGTGACCAATTTTCAATTAGGGAAGAATGTGGCTATTATGACCAATTAAACCCATACCAGAGGATGGTGATTGATGCAACTAGTTAGAATGTTGTATCAAATTCAAATCATGCACGTACTGGTTTTACTTCTACACTTGATCAATTGGAAGAGATATGAGTAACAGGTTATGGTGAGAATGTGTGTAATAAAAATTTTCCATCTAATCAGTTTTGGGAAGTGTTGAAAGCAACAGATGAATATTTATGGGCAGATTGTTATAACCACACTCAGTTATTGTGACATTCCGAAATTTTCGCCAATTGAAAATTATGAAATAACTGAGTTTTATGAATGTGCTCACAGTAAATTCTCGCCCGGAACTGATCATTCCTGAGAATGCTAACCATTAAGGAAAGGCTATTAGGGGAAATTAAATTCGCCCGACTAAAGGAAATTCGATCGTGAATGGATTTCGACCATTAAATCGCGTAAGTGATATTTTGAACCACTGTTGGCTGATCTAAGGATAATTAAGGGTCAGTTCGCTACTGTCCTAGTAGTGGATCGCGGGTGATTCTGTAGGACCATGAAACGACTTGACGAATGATTCTGAAATTATATCGAACGATCGTACCCCTCGGATCAAGTGATTGATCTTCGCGATTTTAATGACAACCGAGATCGTCACGTACCGAACGGACTTGCACGTGACTCGATTTAGTATCAGTCACGAGTCGATTCAGCGAATTTCCCCAGTAAGCCGCCCGTTAACTCGAGAAACGCTCGAGTTGCGTTTAATAGAATTTAATTATTGAAATTTTGACCAAATTGGACACCGGAAAATTAGAAAGTCACGCCGGAATGTTAGGACGACGTTGCACGTGACACGTGTGAATTTTTGGTGCGCTTAATTCCTTTGGAAAAATTCGATTTTGGCAAAAAACGGAGAATCGGACCATTTTGCCCCTATGAATTAACAAAGGGCATGTTTTTTGTGCAAAGGGCAATTTGGACATTTCCACCTTTGGTCAAAACTTCCTATTGAGGTCAAGAATGTCATCTTTTTCATCCCCTTTCTTCTCTTCTTTTGCCGTGAACAACCTCCCCCTTTCATTTTTCTTTCTTTTCTTCTTGGTCGTGAGTCCCCTTGGCCGTTTCTCCTCCACCGCCGGCACCGCCGCTCGCCACCACCACGTCGGACCGCCCTCAAGCCGCCGTACCAGCCTTGAGACACCCCCACCAGCCATATTTCTCTCTCTTTCCCTCTCTTTCTCTAGGTGGCCGTGAGCCCTAAATCAAGGGCCGGACCGCCGCCGCTCAAGCCGGATGCCGCCGTGAGTCCCCACTGTGTCCGTTTAAGTGCCACCGCTTTCCATTCTAGCCGTTTTAACCTAGAACGCGGTAAATCGCTCCCTAATCCCGATTTAGGATTTTGGGTATCGCCGAATAATTTAATTTTGGGTGAAATTGGACTTGCGCGGGTGCGAAACATTGGGGCTTTAGACCGGGATTGTGTGGCGAGCCTTAAGGAATTAATTCGGAATTTTTGGAGGATGATTTGAGGGAATTTCAAGCTGCGAATTACTATTCACAAGCTGCGAATCACTGTTCACGAGGTTGTGATTCACTGTTCACGAGGCTCTGATGCTCAGTTCGGGATGCAAGTTGGATTTTTAGAACCAATATTTAATGGCAAGAAAGTCACGTGAGGGATCGGAATCGATTCGACGCCATTTGGTAGGAGAAAAATAGCAATTACCGTATTTGAGGCATGTTTAATTTAATTATAAATTGTAGTGATTTAATTAAGAGTGTTGTTGTGCAATTGAGTGACTGATTATGCTTGTCGAGTGTACACGTGAGTTGATTAAATTAATTGTAGATATTGCCCATATGAATTGTTGAGTGCGCTCTGTCTGCGTGTGACTCAATGCGTGCACGGATCACATGTGATGGACTAATCGCATGTGGTAAATGCATATCGAGCATTTACATGAGTAAGGAGAAGTGTGGTGTGACAAGTAATTATGGGAAATTCATGTGAAGGTGTGAAAGTACGAGAATGGAATCGAGCCGGGTATTGTAAACTCGGGCAACGATCATGCAGGTCTGTTGCATTTGGCACAGGCTGAGGCTTGAAAAAGCATGTATGAGAATCGGTCCGAGGCACGATCAGCTCGGGTGAGACCGGGATTAGACCGAGGCATCGTAAGCTCGGGTTCCAATCATGTAGGCCTGTCGCATTTGGCGTGGGCTGAGTTGGGATCGGGCATGGGGCGTGTGATGCTCAGGTCGCGATTGAGGCCTGAGGCGTGAACGAGTACGCGGGTCGGAAGTGATGTGATGAGTGATCGCAATGTGCCTAAGGCGTGTACTTCAACGCGGGCCACTGGCGAGGATTGAGGAAGTGGAAAATGAGAATGGAAGGAAGAGTGGGATAAGAAGTGGCACATACGCGTGTTGCATACGACGTGATCGTGACTAAGTGCGAATATATGCATTATTGAGTCTGACAGTCTTTATTGATGTGCCTGTTTTGTGATATGGGTGTACATGAATGTGTGTGATTGTGTGATTATTTAGAGGTACATGATAGCCTAGGTTGAGTTTAGGGGTGTACTTGTTGAGAAGTGTTCTCACGGTTGTTTCAACCAAATAATTTCAGAACCCCGACCTGAGCAGTGAACCCTCCACCACCACCACAAGTATGTTTTGGAGTGCCAGTGCATACAGAGTATGAGGTAGTAGACGGTTCGGGAAAGCTCGGAATCAAGAGGCGAAGAATCAAACTCAGAATGGACGCCAAGTAAAGGGAGTTAGAGGTTGGCATGGGTTGGACAGTAG
Organism: Syzygium aromaticum; assembly: GCA_024500025.1. Classification (NCBI taxonomy): domain Eukaryota; kingdom Viridiplantae; phylum Streptophyta; class Magnoliopsida; order Myrtales; family Myrtaceae; genus Syzygium; species Syzygium aromaticum. The sequence goes on from CM044892.1 coordinate 40,055,395, forward strand.
GTTTAGCTAAAGGGTAAATTTTTGGAACTTAGTATACCAGGTCACCGAACTTCGTTTTGAATTTTGATGGTTTTTGATAGGTATGCACTGACAAGCTAAAGTTTGTAATATTGTAAATATGGTGGCACAAGTTTTAATGAGTGATGGAAATGTATATTCCCCAATTATCTCCAGTTTTAATTTGTCAGGTGTTTTATGGTTTCTGGTTGCGCAATAAAATCTTTGATGTTTAGATAAGGTCGGCGATAACCTGGGATGTCGCAACTGTTCGACCGGAGGCGGGATGTCGCGGGCTTGATTGGGGTTCAGGGCGTGACAGTTATTAGTGACGGCAAGATTGTTAAATATCAAGGCAGAGCATATGTCATCCTTCAAATGTAGAGGCATTGAAACATTTTGATAGAACATATCCTGAGTTTCCAATAGAGCCTCGAAACATTAGGTTAGGTCTCTGTACTAATGAATTTGTCTCATTTGAAAAATCAGGAAAAAGTTATTCATGTTGGCCAGTTATTTTAACTTGGTACAATCTTCCACCCGGTATGTGCATGAAAACACCTTATATGTTGTTGACATTGATTGTGCCTAACCCGTAAAATCTGAAAAAGTTGATAGATGTTTATATGCAACCATTGATTGAAGAGTTACAACGACTATGGAATGAATGTGTCGATACGTATGATGTTTCTACTAATCAAACATTTATAATGAAGGCTACTCTTTTTTGGACGATAAATGACTTTTCAGCTTATGGAATGTTATTTGGATGGAGTACAGCTGGAATCTTAGGATATTCGATAAGTCTAGATAGATCGAAGTCATTCAGATTAAGACATGGTAAGAAATTTAGTTATTTTGACTGTCATAGACAATTTTTGCCACCGAATCATATATTCAGAAGGAACAAAAAAGAGTTCATCAAGAATAAGAATGAAAGAACACCTCCACCATTGAGGTTGACTGGTTATCAAATTTGGGAGCGAGTCCAAGACTTTCCAACTATTGTTGAAAACTCTCATGGCACAACTATTGCGTACAGAAGTACACATAAGTGAACTAAACGCAGTATATTTTGGGATCTACCATATTGGAAGGCCCATCTTATTCATTATAATCTTAACATCATGCACATTAAAAAGAATGTTTTCGACAATGTCATAAATACTGTGATGGATGTCATTGGAAAAACAAAAGACAACTTGAATGCAAGAAAAGATATGAGAGATATTTGTTATCAGCCAACACTAGATGTGGATATAAGCAGCAGGGGACCCAAACCAAAAACAGTTTATACGTTGGACAAGGAGCAGAGACGAGTCGTTTGTCAATGGTTGAAATCCGTGCGGTTTCCTGATAAATATGCTTCGAATATCGAGAGATGTGTTGATTTGAACGAATGCAAGTTGACAGGATTAAAGAGTTATAATTGCCATATATTTATGAAAAGACTAATTCCAATAATTTTCAAGGAACTTCTACCAAACTTTGTATGGGGCGCTATAATGGAGTTAAGTAATTTCCTTCATGATATTTGCTCAACAGTATTAAAAGCATCACACATGGAGAAACTAGAGAGAGACATTCCAATTATTCTTTACAACTTAGAAAGGATATCTCCTCCATCATTTTTTGATTCAATGGAGCATCTCTTAGTTCACTTACCTTATGAGACCAAAATTGCAGGTCCCATCCAATTTCGATGGATGTATCCATTTAAGAGGTAAAATTTTTTTTGAAATAAATTTCAAAATACTTTATTACATATTATGCTCTGATAAACTTCTTTCTATTACAACTATGTTCTTATATCATTTAAAGAAAAAAGTGAAGAATAAGACATGTGTTGAAGCTTCAATTTGTAAAGCATATATTGTGAAAAAAGTGACAACATTTGCATCATACTATTTTGAGCCACACGTGCAATGCAAGAGGCGGAGAGCAGGAAGAAATTATGAGGGTCCCATTGATCCCAATTGCAAATCATTATCTATTTTCAATTATCTCGATCACCTAAGCGACGGATGTAAATTTCGTTACTTAACAAGCGAAGAACGACAAGCAGCCCATACATATATTTTACTGAACTGTCCAGAAGTAGAGCCATACTTCAAGTAAGTGTATATTTGCAAATATATGTGTTGCGTGTCAAACATTTACTAATATATAAATGTAAATTGTTAATAGGATTTTTCAAACTTCAATGTATGGACTACCATCAAATGAGTTTGATCATGTGACATTCCGAAATTCCACCAATTGGAATTTATAAAATAACTGAGTTTTATGAAATGTGCTCGTAGTAAATTTTCGCCCGGAATTGATCATTCCTAGGATGCTAACCATTAGGGAAACGCTAGTAGGGGAAATTAAATCCGTGCGACTAAAGAAAATTCGATCGTGTATGGATTTTGACCATTAAATCGCGAAAGTGATATTTTGAGCCACTGTTGGCCGATTCAAAGATAGTTAGGGATTAGTTCGCCATTGTCCTAGTAGTGGATCGCGGGTGATTTTGTTGGACCACGAAATGACTTGACGAATGATCCTGAGCCTATACCGAACGATTGTACCCCTCGGATCAAGTGATTGATATTCGTGATTTTAATGACAACCGAGGTCGTCACGTACCGAACGGATTTGCACGTGACTCGATTCAGTATTAATCATGAGTCGATTCTATGGATTTCCCCAGCAAGCCGCCCGTTAGTTCAAGAAACACTCGAGTTGCGTTTAATAAAATTTAATTATTGAATTTAGCCTAAATTGGACACCGGAAAATTAGGAAGTCATGACGGAACGTTAGGACGACGTTGCAGGGGACACGTGCGATTTTTGGGTGCGCTTAAATCTTTCAGAAAAATTCAATTTGGATAAGAAACAGAGAAAGTAACCAAAATACCCCTAAGATTTATTAAAGGGTATGTTTTAAGGGTAAAGGGCATTTTGGTAATTTTTCCCTAAAATTTTGATTGGACAATTTTACCCTTGGATTTTTGGAAAATTACAAGAATACCCTTGGATATTTTTGGGCAAGAATCAATCTCGGCCGTCGATTTCAAGATAAGATCAAATCTGGACCGTCGGATCAAAATTGTGAGGAAAGGGTAATTTGGTCATTTCCACCTTTGGTCTAAGGAACACTATTTAAGTCAAGAACACCTCTCTCTCTCTCCATTCTCTCTTCCCCATCACCGTGAAACCCCCTCCTCACCGTGAGCTCCTTCGGCCGCCCCTCCCTCACGCCGAACCGCCGTCCGTCCGCCATTCACCACCACCGGACCGTCGCCTTGCCGCCATTGTACCACCCTCATACCACCACCACCAGCCTCACCGTCTCTCTCTCTCTTTCTCTCTCTCACCGTGAGGCTGAGACCCACGGCCAAGGCCATCTCACGCCGCCGTATGCCGCCGCCCAAGCCGAGCAAAATTACCAAAATGCCCTTGCCCGGTATAACTAACCCTTTAGAAATCCTTAGGGGTAAAATAGTCACTTTCCCATTTTCTTGCCGAAATTAAATTTTTCTAAAGGATTCGGGCACATCCAAAATTGCACGTTCCATCCGCAACGTCGTCATAACGTTTTGCCATGACTTACTAATTTTTTGAGGCCCAATTTGGTCTCAATTTAATAATTGAATTCTCTATAATGTAACTTATGCATATCTTAGACTAACGGGCGGCTTCCAGGGAAATTTGCAGAATCGACTCGTGACTTATACTAAATCAACTCACATGCAAGTTTGTTTAGATCGTGACGACCTCGGTTGTCAATAAAATCGCGAGGATCGATCACTAGTTCCGATGGACACGATCATTCAGTATAGTTTCTGGATCGTTCATCAATTCATTTCGCGGTCAAACGGAATCACCCGTGATCCACTAGTGTGACAGTGACAAATCGGCCCTTCACTATCCTTAGGTCAGCCCTCGTTGGTTCAAAATGTTACCTCGACGATTTTCTGATCAAAAGTCAGTTCACGATTGAATTTTTCTAGTCGTACGAATTTAAATCTCTAATTAGCCTTTCCCTAATGGTTAGTATATCAGAAATGATTAGTTCCAGGCAAGAACCAACTACAAGTACATTAATAAAATCAATCATTTCATAAATCTCAATTGGGCGAAATTTCGGAATGTCACAGGATCTATGTCCAACGGATCACACCTACTAAGAAAAAGTATTTTGTTTTAGTTCAACCCGTAGTGACATGTGAAATATCGGACGGTATAAATTTAGCAACACTCTTCCCTTCGAATCTGTTACAAGAAAGGGATATTATACAACTTCGAATTGTCAATTATATTGTTTATAGAAATGGCAAACCAATTCGGGGAATTTCTGATACAAGTATTCAATTAGTTCAGACTTGTTTAATTTTGAATTGGGACCAAGACAAAAAAAGTTCTTCTATCGATGAGGCTCATACTTCCTTTGTTGAAGTATAA